>OVBE01000481.1:0-22132 GCA_900406425.1 Iberis pinnata
GCGGGTCTTCATCCCTTCCGGGTAGAAGTACAATCAACATTAAGCTAAGGTGAAACAAAAGGAATCTAAGAAAAAACAACTTAGTTACTAAGGCAAACCCTGAACATCAACCCTAGTCTACCCCCATCCTCAGGAACTTAGTGGACTACTCACTACTCATGGGAATAGAAGCAGATGAAACATGAAACATAATCTTAAAGCTAAACATGCAGATCTGGGAAAAACAGGTGAAGAATAGCAAGAACATAAACCCAGAAATGAAGAACATCAATAAAACAGTAAACTAAACAAGAGATTAAAATTTAAAACATAAATCAACAAGAACCAGATATGCAACAATATAAAGCTAAGCAAGAAATCTAAAGAAAAACAGAAGATTAACTAAGGACTTGAAAGAAATCTGGTTTTTACACCAAGAACATCAAGAAGAAACTAAAGAAATGAAAAACATAAGACAAAACCTAAAAAGGAAAGAAAAACTAAGCTTGTGCAAATGGGGGCGAATTAGGGCTTTTATAGTGTTCAGAGAAAAGCTCTAATTTGCACTAAAGACAAAATGCTAATCATTGTCTTGGATCTTGGGCCTTGATTCAGGTGGTATCCGGATTTGAGTTGGTCGGATCGGAGCGTGTTTGACTTTGAGTTGGTGAGTGCGCGATCGATCCGAGCTGAAGATGCTTGCATGGGATCGATCCAGCTGAGATGCATCCAAAGTGTGTATGAGGTTGGGATCAATCCCGGGTAATAAATGCTGAGATCGATCCAGACATAGGTGAGATCAATCTTGCTTATTTTCTTCTTAGTCTTGCTTCAACTTCATGCACTTCCTTAGCTTCGTTTGAGACTTCACAAACTTTGTTGAATGAGAGAGAGAGGGAGATCGATCCAAGCAAAAATGAAGATCGATCCCTGTTGAGGTGGGATCGATCTGAAGTGGCTATGGGATCGATATGGAGTGTTGCTGAGATCGATCTGGAGTGTTGTTGTTGGGATCGATCCTGCCTTGATGCAGAACTGCTTGAGATCGATCCGGGCATGTGTTGAGATTGATCTTGCCTTGGTTCTAAGGTAGATCCAGTCCATTCCGTGCTGAGTGCTGCTCCATTCAATGCTAAGTGCTGCTTTTCTGAAATCTCGCAAATCCTTCCCCAGGACTCCTGAAAGTTCTGAAAAATCTCCAAAATGCGTGCATATGAAAATTCTAATGCAAAAGTCCTAAAAATCATAAACTTACTAAAATAAACCATAAATTTGATGTATGCACACTTTTTGACCTCATATTGATGCTAATTGATATGTAAAATCCATGAAAATTCAGAGTCATCAGTGGATAACACTGATTTTCAAGAAACTTCGGGTACGACTTAGAGGACACACTTACCCATCAAAAATAATGGACATGGACTACTTAACGGAAAAATGGTTCATAGTGGGGAGTTTGAACTCCCAATTCTGCTATTTGTTCCAGCTGGTATTCCCAAGCAAAGGATTTTCTTACTCCCCAACCGCAGATGGACTGCCTTTGATAGAGACCAGAATCTCGAGTCCTGCCATGACATTTATGACTTAAGGGCGATCATCTCACAAATGACACCTATGGGAACTCATGTGGACTCTTTTCGAGCCTTTATCTAGATGGCCACTAGCCCAGCTAGGGTAACTGAGGTCCATCTGAATCCCCTCCTTCATTGTATAATCCGTCCAATATGCTTTATCTCTTATCTGTTTTGTCTGATTGTTGCTTCTGTTTGTTTTTAAAGTTTAAAATGTCTTTATGCTTTCACCATATGTCCTTCCTTGAGTCCAATCCTGAATTTGGTTTACACAGAGATTGTGTAATTCAAGTGTGGGGGAGGATTCGGGGGGACTGCTATTAATGAAAATTTCCTTGTTTGTTACTTTGTCTCCACTTTGCATAGAATTTACATAGCATCTATTAGCATCTAAAAACCATAAAAAAATTGAAAATTTTTTGAAAAACATTCTTCAAAACTGAGTAACATTGTAGTTGCATTTCATATAGTTGCATATAGGATCTTGAATTTCATGTAGTTTCACATGCATAGGGAACTAGGAAGATGATAACCTTGTAAGTATGTTGTTTTCTCAGAAAATGTTAGTGCCTTTGTTATTAGTTGTCTAATGCATCCTGAAATTGTCTGAAGTAAAACTGCACCTTGCTTGGAATGTGAACTTGCATGATCATTTGTCTCCTGAAGCATTCTGTGATTTGAAGTTTGTTCTTATCTATTATAACTTAAATTTGAATGTTTAATTATCATGTTTGTGTGTTGAATAAGAACTCATGGATAGTATATACATATTTGGGTTACCTTCTACCTTTTATCACTCTTGTTAATCCAAGTAGAATCTCCACCCTTGAACCTTGCCTTCTTTCAAATTATAAATTTACTACTGAGTGGCAGGACTTTTATGGAATGAGCTTGGTAGAACGTAGGTTCGAACTGACAGGAATATGATCTCATGTAGTTCTAGTCCATGTTTTTGGGACTAAATGGGACTAGGTGGAATTCAATTTTGGATGTTGGTTTGGGTGGAAATGAATGAAAGGGTATTGGTAGTTGGTAAAAATGAAATGTGAAGAAAGAACCTTAGGAGAGAAATGGGAAAAAGAATCAGAATATGATAGTGAAAAGTTTGGGGGAACAATGGTATGCAAAAGAAGTATGACTAGTGCATAATAAGAGAAAGTATATGACAATGGATTCAAAAGGGTAAAACCTAAAGGATAGTATAAATCAAAAGGTCTAAAGCCATAAGTGTTTAGGTAAAAAGTTTCTAAAACAGCTAACAACTATTTAAGAAAGAAGTCTCTCCTAAGTGTAACAAGAAAAAGATGAAAAAGGGGGAATGTGAATGGGTATGATCACTTTGAGTTTCAAAAGGGTAGATCTAGGACTCCTTACTGGGTAGAATCAGGAAACTTAGGTTTCACTAGCATTGGGTAGATGGGGTTCTATTTCTGTATGCATCTAAGTGTTCCTACCTTTAGCCTTCTGTAAAAGATCATTCCCTTTTGAGAGAACCCTTGTTCTGAATTATTAACCATTGCATAAAGGGGGTCATCTTTATTTCTTAACATGTCCTTTACCAAATGAGTTCATTGAAGACACATGACTTGATCCATGGTTCCTGGTTAATGAATGTTAAAGGAGCAAACGAATTTGAATGCATTGTGGATGAATTGTGATGAGTATGGCTAAGGTTTTTAAGTAGGTTGAGCTTAGGACTGCATTCTAGAACTAGTAACCAGGACATTAATATTACATGTGTTAGTAGCATGTTTTGGTTCTGAGTTCCCACTTTCAAACCTCACTCCCAGACTTCTGAATTATTTGCTTGAGAGCAAGCAATGATTTAGTTTGGGGGAGTTGATGACTCTGAATTTTCATGGTTTTTACAAGTCAATTAGTATCGATTTTGAAGTCCTTAGGTGTGTATGTATCACATTTATAGTTTTTCAGTAAGTTTGTGATTTTTAGGACTTTTGCATTAGAATTCGCATATGCACGCATTTTGGAGAGTTTTCAGGACTTTCAAGAGTTTTCATGAAGGTTTTGAGAGAATTCAAAAAAGGATCAGAAAATGTGGAATGGACCAGCACAAGACCTGGATCGATCCCAGGATTAAGACTGGATCAATCTCAAGACACACCTAGATCGATCTCAGCCTAAGCCTGGATCGATCCCAGATCGATCTCAGCCCAAGCCTGGATCGATCCCTGATCGATCTCAAGCCAAAGACTGGATAGATCTCAGCCCAAGTCTGGATCGATCCCGGATGTATCTCAACCCCAAGTCTGGATCGATCCCAGATCGATCTCAACCTCACCTCCGGATCGATCTCACTTCAGCACGGATCGATCACGCATCAGCTCAAGCTCCGACCCGACCAACTCAAATCTAGAATGGACTTGACCCAAGACCCAAGCTAATGATTAGTTTTTGTCTTTAATGTGATTTAGGCTATTTCTCTGAACACTATATAAGCCCTAAAGCGCCTCCTTTTTACCAAGTCTTTTTTTGTTTCCTTTTTAGGTTTTTGTCTTAGGTTTTTCTTTCTTTAGTTTTTCTTGGTGTAAAAACCCAGAATCTTTTAAGTTTATGCTAATCTACTGCTTTTTTTTACTTTCCTGCTTAGCTTTAAGTTGTTGTTTATGTGGTGCATGTTGATCTTCTATTTTTGCTTTTAATCTTCTGTTTTAAGATTTGATCATTTCATGGGTTTGTTACTGTTCCATTACTGTTTTTTCTTTTCTGGGTTTGAGTTCTTACTGTTCTTGTTGTTCTTCAATAGTTTAACCTTTGATCATCATGTTTAGCTTTGAAGTTCGGATTTCTGTTTTTCCTGTTTTCACATCCATGAGTAGTGAGTAGTTTCCTAAAGTTCATGAGGATTTGGTAGAATAGGGTTGATGTTCTGATCTCACCTTAGCACCTGAGCTTGTTTGAATATACATCCCTTATGTTTCATTGTGCTTAATGCTGGTTTCTTTTACGCCAATCAAAATCTGATCTTGGGAATTCCAGTGCCCGGGAAGCGTTCAATGGAATGCCTGATCATGGTGATTTCAGAGATTAGCTCATCCTTACGCAACGCCTTAGATGCTTAGGATATGCATCTCAGCCTAAGCGGTTGGATGACTAGGGGCATTTTGGCTTTGGTAGGTTAGTTCTTCATGCCTTCTATGTAGTGTACCGTTAACGAGAGTTAGGTCTGGTGATTGCTTATGTTGATTCCATTTATCAAGGGATTGGACTTGGTTACTTATGAACCTATCATCTAGGGATAGCTCATTGTTGTTTAAGGTATGTTAGGTGCTTAGGTAGATTGGGACGGATCTCTGGTTGATTATCCTTTGTCCTCAGGAACTGCTTTACACTTGATTACATCCTTACCTTTTCTGCTTGTTACTTTGTTTTTACCTTTTAGCATTTTTAGCTTTTTATGCATTTTATTCTGTTTATGCTTTTTAGTTCCAGCATGTTTCACTTCATTTAGGATCTGTTAGAAAACCATCCCTTTTCCATATTAGCTTGACTTAGAAGCAGCCATTGCAATCTTGATTGATTAGTACACACCCATTTGGATTGACACTTAATTTATACTACAATGATGGGGAATTGATCTCTTTAGGACTTAAAAAATCCTACTATCAATGGTCTTCTGATCTTCTTCTCCAAAGTTTGCAACAACACTCTCTTTAATCCCCACAGTGATCAAGACATTGATCGTTCATCTTCCTCTTTGATTACTTTCCATTTAATTCAGCGAGTGAGACGTATATTTATATATGAATCAGGTTTAGTGCGACGAGAGTGACTCGAACTCAACTTAGAGAGATCCAATTGAGCAAGGAAAAAATATAAAAATTAATCAGAAAAAAAAGTTTGCATCGTATTATGGGAGAAATCCAAAACGCCAAAGCGATGTTCTTCTACTTCACTTTCTAGGTGGCGTAAAGGATGTTGCTTTTATGTGATGAGACCTCGCAAAATTGGGGAATCTTCTTCTTCTCCACCTTCTAATCCTAACAATGAAAGCTGCACTCATGAGATGTTGAGAGTTATGTTACAAACCAATGATTTCTGCTCTAGCGAACAACGGTGAAATCTTAAGTTCGGTAATTGGTGGGAGATTCTTGTCATAGATCATAAATAAATCCAAATTGTCGATGCGATGTTCTTCTACTTCACATTCTAGGTCGCGCAAAGGATGTTGCTTTGGTGTGATGAGACCTCGAAAAATTGGGGAATTTTTTTTCCGTCTTATTAGCTATGGTTGGCCTGTGGATGTTAGGCGGCAATTTTCCTCACTACATAGTGAACTTCTTAGTTTTTTGTGGCCTATGGAAAGGTTGGTCAGAATACGCCAACCTTGTTCTCTCTTCTTCACACACTCAGTTGAGCTTTCTCAGATGGTGGAAATCTGCACGAATGGCCCGCCTTTGTAGCAGAAATGTCGGAGGTGTCAAATTTGAAGCGACTTTTCTCATAGTTTCAGCTGTTTTATCGGCCCAAAACCTTCAATGCTCGTGCAAACTTATTGGCTAGGACAGTGCGAGAACAGAATGTCTTATCCAGCTTGGGTTGTAGATTCGAATAATGTATTTGGTTAAGTTTTATTGAATTTGTTCAAAAAATACCTAATTGTAAGTTGACTTGTCCATTTTAAACACGTCATTAGTCAACCGTTATTTCAAACTAACACAATTAAGATAATTATCCAAAAATCCCTAATTCCATCTTCAATCTTTAATTTTTATCCCCTTCTTCTGCTTTGTGTTCGACCAAGCTCTGAAAAAGTCTTTGGATGGCTGGATACATGCGCGTTGGTGATATCCTCTTTTGTAACAATGAAACTTTGAAGTTTCTACAATGATTCAATAAAGTCCAAGTCTTTTTTATCTTTCTACTTTGTTGAGGTTTTTTCAAATTCGACTAGTATTACTTTAGAGTTAATGGAAAAATTGTCTTTCTTTATTGATATATAAAGATAAAGGATCAATTACAACACTAATAAAAACAAACAAAAAAATCTCTCAAAATAATTTTGTATTCTTGAGACTTCTTTTGAGCTCTCTAGCTTTAATTATCTTTTGTTGCCACAAAATTTTCGGATGCCTTAAGCCTTTGATGGAGAGTTGTATTTATAGGTCTGGAGTGTTTCCTATTCCCTCTAGAAATCAGAATTCCTAATCCTGATAAGATATGTAATTTCCTAAAAGATTAAGCCTAATCAATTTCCATATCTTTAAGATTTTTTTTTTTCTTTGTATCCTTTTCTAATTTAGTAAATATTATTGTCCATATTTCCACATACTTGTTTTGGTTTAGAAGTAATCGACATAAGAGTCAGAGTAAAAGAATTCGTTTTTGAGATGATGATACTGACGCCAAGAGAAATGCGTGTTACTATCATGTTCATGTAAGTTATAAACACAATCAAACAAAGATCAACAATGACGCTATGTTGCATCTGAGATCAAAAGTTGCTTTATTTGTTTTGAATTTTTGGCAGATTCTTGCACCAGTCGAATTGATCCGCTAAACACTCCGTTGCAGTGACTTTAGAATGTCGAGGAGGTGAAATTTTTGTATTGCTATTTTAGTTGATATTAAATGGATTATTATGGAGTTTATTTGATGTGAATGTGTTTGTATTTGGCGCAGAGAGTTATTAGCGTTTTGGAATTAGCTGGAGGAGTAATGGAAGAATTGGTGACACATTCTAGTCTCAAGAAAGAGTTCATCAACAGTCATTGCCAAGAGTTTATGCAATCCATGAAGGTTGCTTACTCGATGTCTTCTCCTCTGCATTTGGCATTTCACCATATTTGTTGAGTTTAAAGGTGTGAGAATAATGCCTTAAAGAACTTTTGACACAAGTGTAGATTTTTGTTCTTGCTTAATCAATCCCTCCTTCAGTCTAGATTATTGGTGTTGCACTTGCTGCTCTTTACCACATCCATGATATAGTCATTAGAGCCATTCCCTTCAAGTCAAGAAATTGATTATAAAATCAGGTCTTTGTTCTCTTAGTTTGCTTTTCTTTTGTGAATCTCTGGCTGATGGAAACTATTTGTAAAACACAGAAGCCTGTAATCTGTCTTCTCTATTTACTACACGATTTCCATGAGCAGAGAGTATCTCAAGTATTGAAAAATATGATAACCTTTAGAGTTTCTACAAATCCTTGTACACGAGTTTGTACGTTGGTGTTCTCTCAGCAAGAACATGGAAATGAACAATCATCTTCCCTTTCATGTGATGCGCCTTGAAGAAGAATGAGAGTCACGAGCATTTATCAGATTAACATAAATAAAAACGTTGTTGTTTTAATTCATTAACAGTTTATTTAAAGGTATTTGTTTGAAATAAAGATTGACTAATGAAAATAATGGACAAGTCAATGTAGAATTGGCTCTTTAAAAGGATTTATATGAAAATTTAAGGATTTGTATGGTTCACTAAAAAGTACAAGCTTTTTTGGCTTAAATTCAAAAGGTCGAGTTATTTTGGCATTTTCCCCAAAAAATACATCATAAGTATCTATTAATACAAATATTTTAAAGTTTTTTAAAAACTTTATAAGAAGTTGTCATGTGTCCACCCTTTCAACACTAAACCAATAACATAAAAACAAACTAAATTAATCATGAACCACTAAATCAATAACCTAAAACCAAACAAAATTCTATTACTATATGATGTAGCGGTAGCTACGTATGAGCAAGGTTCTTGTTTAGTCTGAAAATTTCCAAGAAACAATGCGATCTTTAACACGTTGAAAATTCTAAGGTTCTATCCGAGGGAAAGAGAGAGAGTTTCAAAAACCCTAAAATATTATTAATAATCAAAAGCTAATTGTTAAAAGCCAAAACAATGAGACTTATATAATGTCTCGTAACACCTTAAAGCTAATCCTATAAGATCTAGGAAAACCAACGAAACAAATAAAAGAAAATAATAAAACCATAATAAAAGATAACACCAAATCAAATAAAAGATATGAAACGTAAGACAAAAGACACTCCACCCTGCATCACGTCACCCGGGGTAGAAGAAGATTCATCCCTGAATCAGAGTCATCGTGTGGAAGATAAGCCACAAGATGCTTCATGTTAAACACACCGAAACAGCGTACATCGGACAACAACTTAAGGCGATAAGCATTTGCATTAATCTTCTCCAAAACTTCAACCAGTCCTATATTCCTCGCCTTAAGCTTGTTATATTCCATTGCCGAGAATCGTTCCTTGGTTAACACAACCCATACTAAATCACCTGCTTTAAACTGGACATCTAGTCTATGCCGATCAGCTTTGACTTTCTATGCGGCATTTGCTGCCTGTAAATTGTCATGCACCTGACCATGGAGAAAGGCCAAGTCACGCACAAACTCTGCAGCTTGACCATGATCTCGTGTCAAGTCATGCATAACACTCAAGTCAATTGGCCCTCGAGGAATGAGACCATAGACAAATCGAAATGGACTAAAACGAGTGCTACAGTTAACAGCCCTATTATGCGCGAACTCAACTTGACCCAAAATTGTATCCCATGACTTTATATTTTTCCCTACCAAATACCGTAACATATCAGCCAACGTACGATTGATAACCTTTATTTGACCATCAGATTGAGGATGATAAGCCGAACTCATGTCAAAACTTGTTCGTAGGAGACGCCAAAGGGAACACCAAAAATGGCTACGAAAACGAGAACTACAATCAGAAAAAATAGAAAGTGTAAGGCCATGCAGAAGATACACATCACAAAAAACAATTGCGCCACTTGAACTGCATCGGTCGTTTTCTTGCAAGCAATGAAGTGTGCCATCTTGAAAAATCGATCAACAACAACAAAGATTGAATCATTACCACGTTGTGTTCTCGGTAAACCAAGGACAAAGTCCATGCTAATATCAATCCATGGTTGAGTAGGAACATGTAACGACATGTTTAACCCACCATTAGAAGCATGTCCTTTCGAAAGCTGACATGTATCGTTCAACGAACCGTGCAACCTCACGGCGTAATGTGGGCCAAAAATATGATTCAGCCACTAATGCCAAGGTGCGATCTCGTCCAATATGCCCCTTAGTATGAATCTCTCTAATAATTTCTAGTCGCAAACTACAATCTGGGACACACATGCAATTATCTTTGAACAAAAATCCATCGTGGATGACAAAAGAAGTCGATGGAGTGTGCTGCAAGTCACTCCAAATTTTCCCAAAGAAATAATATGTAGGGTATAAATCGGCCATGATTCCAAAGCCTGGAACAGTCACTTGCATCATGCCTACTAATGCATGTCGTCGACTTAGAGCATCTGCTACTTTGTTAGTGTGTCCCGATTGGTGTTTAATAACGAAAGTGAATTTTAGAAGAAAAGCAATCCACGAAGTATGACGTGCAGAAACTTTAGTTTTTCCGCTGAGATGTTTTAACGAATCATGATCGGTGTAAAGGATAAACTCTTGATGAAAGAGATAATGACGCCAATATTTGACGGCTTGAAAAATCGCATAGAACTCAACATCATAAGTACTATAGCGAGCCCGCGAACCCATAATCTTCTCGCTAAAGAATGCAACTGGACGTCCATGTTGGCTCAACACAGCCCCAATACCCATTTTACAAGCGTCACAATGAAACTCGAAGACAACATCAAAGTCTGGTAGCGCTAAAATTTGGGCAGACATGAGCTTATGCTTGATCTTGTCGAAGGCGACCTGCGCATCATCGGTCCAAATGAAGCTAGTACCTTTAATGCATTCTATGAGAGGAGCCATGATAGAGCTGAAATGCGGCACAAGTTGTCGACATAATGATGCTAAACCGTGAAAGCTATGCACATCGGTTACAAAACGTGGTTGCGCTCATCTTGCGATTGCATCCACTTTTCTTGGATTTACATGCAGACCTTTGCTTGAGACGACATACCCAAGGAAAAACACCTTGTCAACACCAAAGAAACATTTCTTTGAAGAGGAAAAGAAACATTTCTTTGAAGAGGCAAAGAAACAGTCTCGTTGTAAAACGGCCAGCACCGCTCGAAGGTGATCCAAGTGACTTTGCAAATCAGAACTAAAAACCAAAATGTCGTCAAAGTAGAAAACTACACATTTACCGATGAATGGTCTCAATTCTTGATTCATACTTCTCATGAGCGTACTAGGAGTGTTTGATAGTCCGAACGACATGATCATCCATTCAAAGAGCCCTTCTCGAGTTTTAAAGGTCGTTTTCCATTTGTCGCCTGGACAAATCCGAATCTGGTGATACCCACTTTTGAGATCAAGTTTGGTAAATATAGCAGCATGACCAATCTCATCCAAAAGGTCGTCTAAGCGTGGTATAGGAACACGATAGCGAACTGTTATTTTATTGATGGCGCGACTATCAACACGCATACGCCACGAGCTTTCTTTCTTTTGGATTAACAAAGCAGGGACAATAGTGGGGCTAAGGCTCTCCCTAATGTGACCTTTGTGAAGAAGGTCCTCAACTTAACGACGAAGCTCTTCATGTTCCTGAGGACTCATAAGATAATTCGGACGATTGGGCAAGGCTTCTCTAGGAAACATGTCAATGTGATTTTAGATGTCACGAAGTAGTGGAAGACCATGGGGTAAGTCTTGCGGAAATACGTCGGAAAATTCATTGAGAAGAGCTTAAAACGAAGGAGGCAGGCGCAAGGCATCGCATGTGTAGACAGGACTGCAACTAATTCACAAACGAACTCGGCCTGTGGGAGTTCTGCTTAGAATGAAAATTTAGGCAGTGTGAGCATCGTGTGCGTTGCAGCAGATACTTCACGAGGTAAAGGCTCGATGTGTAAGAGTTCATCCGACACATCATGTGATGGAGCTAACGTAAAAGTGCGGTTTCCAAACAAGAAACTATACGTATTGTCGCGACCTTTATGCACGGTATTGCGATCAAACTGCCACGGTTGACCCAAAATCAAATGATAAGCATTCATGAGGAAAACATCACAAGACACAAAGTCTTGATATGTACCAATTGAGAACGCAATTTGCACACGATTTGTGACAGAGATTTATATCCCATTATTCAACCACACAAGCTTGTAAGGATTGGGATGAGATTCTGTTGTAAGGTTGAGCTTACGGACGGCGTCTTTGGATATCACATTAGCACAACTCCCGGAATCAATGATCAGTTTTCACACCCGCTCTTTGATTGTACACGATGAACGAAACAAAGTGGTATGCAACCAGGATTCACCGTTGGCACAAGGAGCAAGGAAATTACGTTACAAAACCAAAGCTTGACCTGTATCCCCATGAATTATCTCATCGTCAGTAGTGTCTTGATCGTCATCAAACACGGGATCAACCATAATGTTGAGATCATGAGTTAAAAGGCCTCATCGGTTGAGTTTAGGGGAAGCAGTTTAGCTATGCCCTTGCTTGCCACAATTATAAAATCGCAAGGCCCTTGTCCGCTGAGGGCGTGAGCCAGCAATATAATCAACTTGAGGAAGTTGAGCATCACTCAAAGAGCATGTAGATGCATCTGACACCGTTGTATTCACACAAGCATGCAAGCCCATATTTGACCAAGACACACGAAACTGATTTTCCATGGCCAAGGCATGTTGATGTGCTTTCGAAACAGTTGCAGGATTGAATTGTTGCAAAGAAAATTGAAGTTGTGACTTCAATCCTCTAATGAATCGCGAAACAAGTTGATCATCTGTGTCAATAAGCGTATTTCTTGCGAGCATCTGAAAGAAATCTGAAGCATACTCATCAACAATGCCACCTCCTTGTCGTAAGTTCTAAAATTGTGTGTAGAGGGCGCGCTCAGAATTATAGGGTAAAAAGCTTCGTCGCATGTGTTTTTTTAATCGTTCACAAGATGCGATCTTACTCTTGCCTTGTCGACGTCTAGTCTCTTTAACTTGTTGCCACCACGCCATGGCTCGGCTTTTAAACCTAGTAGTGACCAAGGATACCCGCATGTTGTCCGATACACGTTTGAAGTCTAAGATTTCTTCGACGACGTTAAGTCAATCGATGGAGTCCTCGGGATTTAACGAGCCTGAAAATTCGGGAATATCTAGCTTAAATCCAGCTTCCCACCGGTTGTTTTCAACATGATCCCTCCGATGATGTCCCTGAAATTCGGGAATATCTCGTTTGGTTGCTTTTTTCTAGGGAGGTGATTGCGTTGTTCTGTAAGAACTGTCTTTAGCGCGTTCTCGACAGTCGATTGAAGTGCCTCTTGTAATCCAAGTGTAAGAACCTCCAAAGTTTGTCGAAGATTATCATGATGATCATCATTATTATGATTCCTACGTGGAGCCATAGGAACTAGTTTGGATCTTGTTTTGAAAAGAAAATTGCCGAACGGCCTGAAGTCTGATACCAACTGATGTAGCAGTATCTACGTATGAGCAAGGTTTTTATGTAGTCTGAGAATTTCTAAGAAACGATGCGATCTTTAAAGCGTTGAGAACTCTGAGGTTTTATCCGAGAGAAAGAGAGAGAGTTTCAAAAATCCTAAAATATTATCAATAATCAAAAGCTAATCGTTAAAAGCCAAAACAATGAGACTTATATAATGTCTCATAACACCTTAAAGCTAATCCTATAAGATCTAGGAAAACCAATGAAACAAATGAAAGAAAGCTTATTTTTAAAAAAATTTATATTAAATTGAAATTTAGTTTTATTTTAATGGAAGGGATGCTACTTGAAGAGGTGTGATAGTTGTATCTTGTAAGTTGTGTTCTTTTATTTATATAAATTTTTTTGAAGAGACATGTCTTTTCGTTTGTCCATTTTCTTTTTTTTCATTAGTCTTTAATTTATAACTACTCATTCATGTAAATTTAATACATGAATTTCAAACCAAATAGGTGTAATTGAATAGTTGTACCCTTTCATAGGCATCTATTGATTATTTTTTTTCTTCAACCATTTTCTATATATTTTTATGTCATCTTTCAATCACCCAAAAAAGAAAGGGGTGCGAAGCGTTCTTTCTCTAAATCTTGTTGTCCTCCATTCTTATCAAACCTTAATAATTATCTATCTCAATTTACATGTATTTTTGTGTTTTATTTTCAATCTTGTGTAATGTTTAGTTTTTGGAGACGTTTATATATTTTTTAAAAGATGTCTACAATTTTTAAAAATGATTATTGCAAATTGTAATTGCTATTACTCTCTTGCAGAAGTATAAATTTTTTTGGATAGAAAAATCGTAAGTCTCTTTATAAATATCTTAATGTAACATTTTTATTAGAATTTTTAATAAGTTCCATGGTTTAGAAAACATTATTAGGGCACCTTATAATTTAGGAATTAAATCTTACTTTACACAAAACACTAATACATCTAGATGTAATGTAAAAAGTAGTTTAAATATTGTTTTTCTGAAAATTTTAAAAGTATACTAAATATTGTTTTCAGTAAATTTTAAATTTTTTTCTGTTTTTTTTTTCTTTTTTTTGTTGTTTAAAATTTAAGATGTAAAGAATGTGCTTTACTTTAAGTTGAGTAATTTTTAGAAATTCTTTTCTTAATAAACTGTGTTATAATAATAACAATTCTATTTAATGGAAGGAGTGCCACTTGAAGATGTGTGATTTTCTTTTTTAAATTTTTTTTAATATTAAATTTACTTGAAGAGGTCTGACTTTCTTCTTTATATTTTTTTATATTAAATTGAAATTTAGTTTTATTTTTATGGAAGGGGTGCCACTTGAAGAGGTTTGACTTTCAATTTTTTAAAAAATTTATAGTAAACTGAAATTTAGTTTTATTTTAATGGAAGTGGTACCACTTGAAGAGGTGTGATAGTTGTGTCTTGTAAGTTGTGTTCTTTTATTTATATAACTTTTTTTTTGAAGAGACATGTCTTTTCGTTTGTCTTTTTTCTTTTTTTTTCCATTAGTCATTCATTTATAACTACTCCTTCATGTAAATTTAATATATGAATTTCAAACCAAATAGGTGCAATTGAATAGTTATACCCTTTCATAGGCATCTATTCATTAATTATTTTTTTAAATATTTTTCTTCAACCATTTTCTATATATTTTTATGTCATCTTTCAATCACCCAAAAAAGAAAGGGGTGTCTTTTGAAGTGGTGTCTTTTAAGTGGTGTCTTTTTAAGTGGTGCCTTTTATCCATATATAAATATTCATTTTTTTGTATGTTCATTTGTTAAAAATTATGGCGAAGCGTTCTTTCTCTAAATCTTGTTGTCCTCTATTCCAATCACACCTTAATAATTATCCATTTCAATTTACAAGTATTTTTTGTGTTTTTTTTTCTTTTCAATCTTGTGTAATGTTTAGTTTTTGCATACATGTATATATTTTTTAAAAGATGTCTACAATTCTAAAAAAATGATTATTGTAAATTGTAATTGTTATTACTCTCTTGCAGAAGTATATATATATTTTTTGGAGTTCATTTTTTGTTGTATAGAAAAATCGTAAGTCTCTTAATAAATGTTTAATGTAGCATTGTTTTATTAGAATTTTTAGTAAGTTCCATAGTTTAGAAAACATTATTAGGACACCTTATAATTTAGGAATTAAATCTTTCTTTACACAGAACACTAATACATTTAGATATAATGTAAAAAGTAGTTTAAATATTGTTTTTTGAAAATTCTAAAAGTATATTAAATATTGTTTTCAGTAAATTAAAATTTTTTTTTCTGTTTTTTTCCTTTTTCTTGTTGTTTAAGATTTAAGATGTAAAGAATGTGCTTTACTTTAAGTTGAGTAATTTTTAGAAATTCTTTTTTTAAGAAAATTTTTTTTAGTTAAAATTATATCTTTCATAATAGATTGTTTTTACACATATTACCGAACTAATTTTGTAATTTAAGTTGGTAAGTAACTATTGGATTAGAGTTTTTTAGATTAAAATAATAAATTTTTTAATACTAATATAGACTTATTTTTAAAATAGCTACGGAATTGTTTATTTTATGTGTTTTTGTCATCATTTTTTATAAGTGTTTAAAGTAATATATTGAATAGTTGATAATTAGTAAGTTTAAAAAAATTAAGAAACTTTATTTATTTACAATTATAGGTATATTTTTTTGAAATAACATTTTCTTTGTGATATAACCTTAATATCTTTTAAATAATATATAATAGTTAATTGATTATAGTTAGATTTTAACGACGGTTGGTTATTTATAATTGCATTGTATCAAACTAATATAGTCCATTGTAAAATGATTCTATGACAACCGTTTGAAAACTATACGGACGTAAGTGCCAAACTCTATAACCACATTTGAATGGATCTGCCAATTATATAATTAAGTAAATCGTTCGAATTGGTGGATAAAATGGTAATATATATATATATATATAATATTCTGAACGATCGTTTTTGTTATGGCTATATATACATTAACTCAATAAATGTTGGCAAGTAATATCAACCCAGATTGATACGTAAACTACAACATTAGATTTGCATTTTCATATTTTTAAACATTTGTTGCAAAAGCCTCATATTGTTAAAGTTTCTTTTTCACTTAGTTTATTTGTGATTTATTTTTGTCTCTCACCATAATTTAGTATGTTTTGTAGTGTAAGTGTTTTAGTTAGACGGTGAATTCTTGATATTTGAATATTAACATTTTTAGAGTCATACCTTAATTTTTTTATGTCATTTTTTGTTCATTTACCAATCTATATTGATTTTTTTCTACCATTTACTTTTTAAATGTGAGATAAAGACCCATCAAATTTGAATATGGAAGTCGAGCATGCAATTGGAGAGTCTACATATAATTAGTTACATTTAAACAGTAATTTTTATAGTTTTAAATAACTTAATTTTTTCTATATTTAATTCATTAAAAATATATTAGCATTTAAAAAGGTGATTCAATTGTTATATTTTAAGATCTATATTAAGTCATGCTTTTTATTAATATGTTCATTTTTATATAGCAATTGAAGTACAAACTATATCAAATGAGGGGCACATAACATGCAAACGTAAGATTACATTTAATATTTTAATTTATTATCATATTAACAACTTAATAACTGATTTTAAATAATAATTTTATATAGATGTCTACTATTTTTTTACATACATTTTATTTAAAATTTGTTTAAAATATAGCTTACCAATTACGTCATAATTTTTTTAATAGGGAAAAAAGGCGGTCTTTCAAAGAAGATTGTGAAAACAAGTTATTGCTATGTGACAATTGTAAAGCTTGTGTTTAGTTTCTAGAAAATTCAGAGAAAGAGAAAGTTAGTAAACGACCATTATTTTCAATTTGTTGCAAGTTAGGTCATGTTCAATTACCGATAATACAAAAGCCACCACCACCTTTAGATAAGCTACTGTCTGAGCAATCATTTTTTATAAGAGCTTACATTTCAATCCTAGCCTTCACTTCTTTGGGTACATATATTAACTATTCTGTACAAAATACATATGGATTGTATTGTTTTAAGGTCTATGGTGAAAATTATCATCTTATTGGTTCTTTATTACTAAGCAATGGTGAGGTGCCAAAATTTTCTCAAATGTACATTTATGATACATTAAATAAGTTAAATAATCGTTTATCTGCAATTAGTGGTGACGAGTCGAATGAGCTTGATAAAAATATTGTCAAAAGTTAATTAATATGGTAGATGAGCATAATGTTCAAGCTAAGATTTTTAGGAAAGCAAGGGATAGCTATGAAAGTCGTAATCATGATGATTTTCAAATTTATTTGGTTGGACATTTAAAAAAACTCAATATGAGTTGCCTTCATCAAGTGAAATTGCAGCTTTAGTTGTTGGTGATTTTAGTTCTACTATGGGAGAAAGAGATATTATATTGTAGCATCAGTCGGGTAGTTTACAGCGAATATGGAGTACCCATCTACTTTACATGACCCTTCAATATCATTTATTATTTACATATGGTGAAATTGGTTACTATGAAGGCATTCCGTATAGTAACTATAAGCCAAAGAAAGGTGCAAGGAAATATATTTCAATGAGAGAATATTATGCATATTGTATACAGTCAGGAATGTATGATGGTTCTTCACTTGTTAAAAGTGGAAGATTGTTTTATCAGTTTATTGTTGATGCTTACACATCAATTGAGTCATATCGTCTACAATGGGTTAGGGCTAATCAAGCAACAATTAGACCAGATATATATAACAATATTCGTGATGCTATAACTAGAGGCGATAATGATCCTCGATGTATTGGAAACGTATAGTGTTGCCGTCATCCCATACTAGTAGTCCAAAGTATATGGCTGAAAAATATCAAGACAGAATGGCTTTATGTCATTGTTTTGGTAATCCATACCTTTTTATAACAATGACTGCAAATCCAAAATGGGAGGAGATTATCGATTATATGAAATTAACAAATGATGTTTCTCACTGTGGTAGACTTGATAACGAATCTCAAGTTTTCCATATGAAGCTAAAACTTTTGGTTAATGATATTGAGAAAAAAATAATTTTTGGACCCATAAATGGAGGTACGTTTTTTCTTTTATTTCTTATAGTTCATATATGTGTAATTCTTATAAAAAATTTGTGCAATTGTTTATACCATTGAGTTTCAAAAGCGTGGTCTTCCTCATGCACATATACTTGTATGGTTAAAAGTAAAATCCAAAAATCCTTCAGCAGGTGAAATTGATAACGTTGTATCAGCTGAAATCCTAGATAGTATTAAAGATCCAATTGGATATCAATTAGTACAACAACACATGGAACATGAGCCTTGTGGTCTTGATCGCCCATCTAATTCATGTATGGAACATGGTGTGTGCAGTAAGAAATATCCACGACATTTTTGTGATGTCTCGTCTTTAGATGAAAATTGATATATCATCTATAGATGACGAAATATTGGCTCTAGATTTATTCTCAAAGGAGACATACATTTAGATAATCGTTATGTTGTACCTCATAATTCAAAGCTTCTTAAGATGTATAAAGCTCACATAAATGTTGAGTTTTGCAATTAAAAAGTGCTATTAAATATTTATTTAAATATATCACTAAATGAGTTGACAACGCTACTATGGTATTAAAAAAAGGCAAACCAAAAAGTAAATCACAAAATGATACCAACAATATCGATTTTGAAAATAAAATCGAGAATTATTTTGATTGTAGATATGTTTCTGCTTGTGAAGCAGCATGGCGAATATTTAAGTTTGAGATTCATCATCAAAGTATACCAGTTCAAAGACTTAGTATCCATTTTCCAAATCAACAATCCATTCTTTTTAGAGATAATGATCACTTAGGTACTGTTGTAAATAATATGCAATATCAAGTAAGTATGTTTATTGGATGGATGGAAATAAATAAACAAGACGTTCAAGCGCTTGACTTGACATATGTGCAATTTCCATCTTGGTTTTTTTGGAATAAACGTGAACATGTTTGGACTAAGCGTAAAATTGGTCAAGCAATTGGTAGGATATATAACATTCACCCTTCTGCTGGTGAGCTATACTATCTTCGAATGTTGATCAATCATGTTAAGGGACCTACGTGTTATAAAATATTTTGACAGTCAATGGTAAAGTGCAAGCCTCTTTCAAAGATGCATGTATTGCAATGGGTTTGTTGGAAGGAGATGATGAATGGCATGATGTAATGAAAGAAGCTTCACTTTGGGCTTTACCAAGTCAACTGCGTAATTTATTTGTAATGTTATTAGTTTATTGTGAGATCTCAAATCCATATAACCTATGAAATTCATTTTGGGAATGTTTAGGTGAAGACATTGTTTTTCAACAAAGAAGTTTTTTAAAACTTTGATAAGTTAATTTTGGAGGAATTTGAAATTAAGGCGTATACTCTGGTCGAGATTAATTTATTGTTAAGGCATTATGATCGTAAACTTAGTGATTATTCTGAAATGCCAATCATTGACAAAAGTGTTCTAGGAAGGTTATCTTCCTTGTTGGTAGAAGAAGATTACAAATATGATGTGTTGAAGCTAAAAGACGAGTCTGAATCTCAGATAATTTTATTAAATGAACAGCAACGTATTGTATTTGATGTCGTAGTTGCAGTGGTAGATAACAAAGAAGGGGGTTTGTTATTTTTATATGGAGCAGGTGGAACAGGTAAGACTTTTGTTCACAATACTATTATTAATCGTCTTCGTTCAGAGCAAAAAATTGTTGTTCCAGTAGCATGTTCAGGTATTGCAGCTTTGCTTTTGCCTGGCGGAAGTAGAACTTATTCTAAATATAAAGTTCCATTAGATCTTATGGATGATTCAGTTTGTGAAATTAAAGCAGGGACGTTAGCAAATCTTTTAATATTGTGTGATCTAATAATATGGGATGAAGCACCAATGACCCACAAATATGCATTTGGAGCACTTGATCGATCACTAAGAGATATAATGTATGAAGTTGACCTTGATTCAAACTCTAAGCCATTTGGTAGAAAAATAGTATTATTAGGTGGCGACTTCTGACAAATTTTACCTATTATTCGTCAAGCGAGTACACAAGATAGTGTGTTAGCTTCAGTTAACCACTCCTATCTTTGGCGTAATTGTCAAATTTATATTTTTTCTGAGAATATCAGGGTTAAAATGGCCGAAGTTGAATTTTCAAAGTGGCTTTTGGAAGTTGGTACAGAACTGCTAAAAAAATGGAGTTACACGAATCTGAAAATACAGGTGTCGATCAAATTATTTTGGACAGTAGTTTGTTGCTTAGCCGTCAAGATGATAATATTCTTGAAATTGCCAAATTTGTTTATACATATTTGATAAGAACTATTCAAACTCCAAATATTTAACCGAAAGGGAAATTCTTACACCAAGAAATGACACCGTTAATATTCTTGATTTATTAAAAAGTAGTTAAACATTGTTACTAGCTTTGTTTGTAAAGTTTATTCCAAACTTTCAAAGTGTTAAGCCAAACATGTATTGATAGTATTAATTTAAGAATAAATTCATTAATTAATAAAGCAATAATTTATATATATTTATATATTATTTGTATCTATATAATCTAAATGGTATAAATTATCTAAAAATAATAAATAACAATAAAATAGTAAAAAGTTGCAACCTTTCGATGTGACTTTTTAATAAACATGGTTCATAAAATTAGAAATAACAAAAATAATAATAAAAAGTTGCAATCCTTCAACATGACTCTTGAATAAAAATGGTACATTAAACAATTTCAGAAAATATTTAGAAAGTTGCAATCTTTCAAAAGCTATTTAAACACAACATTATGTGAATATATTTTTGAATTTTATGTATAAGAATTTAGCTTGTTTCTTAGTCATAAAGAAGTTTTTTCACAAAACTAAAAACATTAAAAATCTCTTTTCTTCTTTGTATGATGTAAGCATTGATGAACCCCTAAAAGGAGGTTGTGGCGGTACTATCATAATAATTGTAAAATCACTTCACATCTTAACTACAATTCCTGTTTTGAAATCTTTTATATTTAACATAAATGATTTTATTCTAGAGGAAGAATCTATAGATAAAGACGATTTCTATTACTCTTTGGTGGATGAAGGGATCAACCTTGAAGAAGCAAAAACTATTATGAATAATCTTATTCATATTGCATGTCATGTCTTACTATCTAATGAATTTTCTCCATAAAAAATTATTACTTTTTCATTGACTTTAAAATTTCACCAAGAAAATGGTAGCGATGATGATATTTTTGAGCAACATATTCAAGATTTAATAAAATCTTATAATCAAATACCAAGTCCGCCTACTAAAGAAGCAATTGATACTTTGGAGAAAATGTTATTTGATGACAAAAATGATGAAACCAAATTGTGTCTTATTTGCCTTGAAGAATTTGTTGAAGGAAGTCTTATTTTAAAGTGACCATGTAGTGATGTATATGATGAAAAATGTTTATTTTTATGGTTTATGTATAGCAACGAATGTCCATGTTGTAGGTTTAAATTAATAAGTTAGTTGACAGGAATATATTATTTCAGACAAATACTATTATAAATGAATTTTAATTTTTAAAATTGTATTGTAGAACAAGGAAGTCATTACCAATTAACAATATTTAACCATAATCTTATTCTATAGTTTTCTAAAACAATAATTATTATTTGGATCCATATAATAGCGAGTCAAAAATAGCATGAATGATAAACACTATCAATAAAAGTATGTTGTTGCATTCTTAAGTTCAAAAACGTTTTAAATAATCACAAAAATTGCATAGCAAAAGTTTGGCTACAAATCGAACCTAAATATTCCAAGCGTAAACAAATTGATACATAAATTATTTGGAAAATATACATAGACAATTTAGTAAGAAATAAGTTTTATACGCATGGGGATTCATCTATATTTTAATGTAAATTTAATTATAGAGAGTATAATAGGAACATACTATTACATTATCGGAACAATGAGTTTTAAAATATTTGTTGGAAATATTTATAATTACATATAAAAAGAAAATTTTAAATTCAAATCTCTAACTTTATTTGTCATGTTTAAAATATATTGTTTACACTCAATAACAATTACATATATATATATATATATATATATATATATATATATATATATATA
>OVBE01000481.1:22247-49657 GCA_900406425.1 Iberis pinnata
TTTCTTTTAAGTGTTCAACACATAAAACATACAAAGTTACGCGTCAAAAAAAGAAAAACAACGAGAAAAAAATATGCAAGATTCTGCAAATTTATAATTGAAATGATAAAAATTATTACTCCCTCTGGTTTTATAAGATTGTCTTTTTATATTTTTCACACAGATTATGAAATTTATGTTTTCCACAAAAATAACATTAAGTATTTTAAATCAACCAATATAAAAAGTACTGCAATTATTTTATTGGTCAGAAAAATCAAACTCATTAAATTTTTGCATTGAAAACCTAAAACGTCATTCTTTTTTAAACGAAAAATACTAGCTAAAACGTCAATATTTAAAAATAGAGGGAGTATTAAAAAATTCAAGATAATGAAAATCAATTTAGTAATCTTTGTAAATATTAAATTCTATAAAATGTATATATAAATAATTTTAATGAAAGAGATCTCGTGCGGTACGCGCATGTAATCTACCAAGTAAAAGATAATACCAAATCAAAATAAGGATATGAAATGTGAGACACAAGACAATCCACCCTGCATCACTATACTAATTAATTGGACCTCTTTGACGACATCCATGATTTTCTGGAGAGTAATGGACTGCTCATCTTCTTTTTCATTTTTTGTAAAAAAAACTCTTTTCAATTACATAAAACCCAAACAAATAAATTATTGAGATATATATCTATACTAATATTTTAAAGGTTCTTAACTTTATATGAAAGTGACATATATCCATCCTTTTAATACTAAATCAAAGTGAATTAATCATGAACCACTAAATCAATAACATACAAACAAACCAAATTTATTATTAAACTAATTAATTGGACCTCTTTGATAACATGTTTTGGAAAAGCCCTCTTTTCAATTACATAAAACCAAATTAAATAAAATATTGAGATATCTATCTATACTAATATTTTTAAGATTTTTTTTAACTCCCTAAAAGGGTCATCGAGTCCTCGATTAAGGGTCATCAAGTCATCTTGTAGGGGTCATCAGGTCCATCGTATAGGTTCATTGAGTCCATCGTGTAGGGGTCATCGAGTCCATCGTGTAGAGGTCATCCATTGTGCCGGGGTCATCGAGTAGGGGTCAATTTGCCGTCGAGTTGAGATCGAATTGATGTCAAGTTGAGTGATCAAGTTGACGTCAAGTTGGTCACTTGGTCATGGATTTGAGGAAAACTCGGGATGAAGACGAGCTCGATGAGTCGTGGTCGAGTTGGGTTTCGGGCTGGTCGAGTCGTGGTTGAGTCTTGCATTCCGAATGGGTTGAAATCAAGTTGGTGGTCGAGCTGAGCATTCCAGATGGTTTGAACTCGAGCTGGTGGTCGAGTTGAGTATTCCAGATGGGTTGAACTCGAGCTGGTGGTCGAGTTCATTGATCGAGCTTGAATGTTTTGTTGAAACCGCATGTTTACAAACATTTGCAGCGATATTATGGACTCGAGATCTTCATAATAGTTGTTGGCATTGATGTTAGATTTCCATAAAGTCCAAGATCACAAGGAATAGTCGTATGGGTAAAGATTTATGCATCATATACTATTGACATGTCGAACTAAATACGACGACTTTTCATTCCTTTACCTTAAAAATGTGGGCTCTATTTCTTCATGAAAGATGTAGGTATGGAAGTAAGCTTTCTAACAAGCCCAAGATTGACAAATTTGACCGAAGGAATAAGGAGATACGCTCATTTGACTAAGAACCGCTCAACTGAGCTCCATGGCCGAGTGTAGTGCATGGTTAGGGTTTGGGTGAGATGAGCTCGATCTGTGCTCGAGTTAGTGATGGAGAAGGATGCTTGACTTGGTCTTAAAGAGCAAAGATTGATTTGGTGATGGCACGTCGGATCAAGATGGCATTGGCACGTCTGGTCGTGTTGGCTTCGTCGAGTTGGTTTTGTTGAGTTGGTGTCGTCGAGTTGCTTGATCTTGGCACTTTTTTCTCCTTTTTCAACTTGTCGATAATGTTCTGAAAATTCCCTAAGTACCTGAAATATCTCCAAAATGTACATGTATACGAATGCTTATATAGAACTATCTGGAAACGTAAACTTACTAAGAAAGCCAATGGATAAAACCTTTTGACAACTAAATAAACCTAAAATGATGATAAATGCATTCCTAAAATATGTAAAATGCAGAGACATAAACTACCCCAAACTAAATCTTGCTTGCCCTCAAGTAAGTAATTCACGAGCTTGGAAGAGAGGTTTGAAAGTGGGGGCTCCAAACCAAAATATGCTGATAAACTAGAGAATGTC
The DNA here is from genome assembly GCA_900406425.1 of Iberis pinnata. Lineage (NCBI taxonomy): Eukaryota > Viridiplantae > Streptophyta > Magnoliopsida > Brassicales > Brassicaceae > Iberis > Iberis pinnata. The sequence continues at coordinate 24,527 of OVBE01000481.1, forward strand.
AATGTCCAATTTACTAATTCTATAATGCAAACCCATCTCTTCCTACTTAAAAACTTTGGCCATACTCATCAAATTTTAATTCAGATCAGTTCCAACCTAAAAAATGCATCCAAATCTAGTTATCTCTTTAACATTCATTAAACAAAAACCATGGATCGAGTTATGCACATTCATTGAACTCATTTTGCTAAGAGACTGGTTAAGGGAAAAAATGGTCTCTTCATGCATTGGTTAATATTTTAGTACATGGATTTCTCAGAAAGGGAATGAGCTTTAGCAGAATACTAAAGGTGAGAACACTTAGATGTATACAAGAATAGAATCTCATCTACCCAAAGTCACATAAGCTAAAAGTTTTCATACTTCTAAACCCAATAGGAGATCCTAATTATACCCTTTTAAGCTCAAAGTGATCTTCATGATTCATTTTTTTCCCTTTTTCATTTTTTTCCCTTAACAAATCTTAGGGGATGTTTCCTTCTTTATCAGCTTCTAGCGGATTAGGTTTTTCTGATTTTAGCATCTATGGTTTCTTTTCCTTTTCGTTTTTCATTATCTTTTTGGGTCCTATACCCTTTTCTTTATCATTTCATTTTTCTGTTTTTGCACAAACCATGCTTTTCATAACCATTTCCTTTTTCATTCACCAGTTTCACAACATGTTTTCTTATTTTTCAACCCAACCCAAATACCCAGAATCGAACCCCACCTAGTCTTATCTAGTCTAAAAAGCGTGAACTAGAACTACATGAAATTTCATTCCTGTCAGTTCAAACCTAACACTTTCTACCAAGCTGGCTTGAAAGAAGGGTAAGTTCAAGGGTGGAAAGTCTATTTGGATTAACAAGAGTGGTGAAAAAGTAGAAGATAATATAAATATGTATATACTACCCATGAGTTCAAATCCAATGTATAAACATGGTAATTAAATGTCAAGTTCAGGTTCCAATAAGTAGAGATAAATTTTATATCACAACGTGCTTCAAAAAAGAAAAGATAATGAAATTTCACATTCCAAATATGGTTCAGTCTTAGTTCAAACTTAATCAGAATGCATTCGACAACTAATAACTGATAGTAAGACTTTTTACGTTCAATCCCTATATACTATCATAGTCATTGATTCAAGACAAACAAGAAAAAGGGTTTTACTAACGATTTCTAAACGAATAGAACAAACTGGAAGTAAAAGAGAAAATAAGTACTAGGATGCATCAATAAAAAAACTAAGGGTAAACAAGTAAAATAAAAGCAGAAGAGAAAATAGGGGTAAAAAAGCAATCAAGGGAAAAGCAGTTCCTATGATGGGGGTAGTTGACTGGTGATCTTCTTTGAACTACCTAGATGCCTAACATACCTCAATCAATGAGTTAATCCCTAGACAACATATTCATAAACACCCAAATGCAATCCCTTGACAAATGGTCTCAAACTAATCAATATCCAAACCTAACTCCCGTTAACGGAACACTACCTAGCAGGCATGAAGAAAAATCAGCTAAACTCAATAAACACCCTAAACATATAATCCCTTGGGCTATGTATATAAATCTCTGAAATCACATTGTTCAGACATTTCAACAGACACCTTCCGGGTGCGGAAATGTATAATATCATATTTCAATTGATCAAAGAGAAATAAGCATAACGAGCAGTGAAACAGAAGGGATCTATTGGCAATCAAACTTAAGCATCTAGGAGAACCAATGGTTTAACACCAGTCTACTCTATCCTCAGAAACCATGGTCACTAGTCACTACTCATAGCAACTATGAAATCAGGAAATGCAGAAAACATAACTTCTAAATAAAACATTAGGATCAAAAGTCAACTCTTAAAAATAGTAAGAACAAAAAAACATAAGATGATGATCAAAAGCTGGAAAATCAATAATCAGGAGGTAATGATCAAGAACAATAAGAACATAAACCCAGAAAAACCATGGTGAATTGAAACAGAAACAAAACTCTGACGATGAAGATCAAGATGAAAACTAGATTAAAAGCATGAAATAGAAGATCAATATGCACCACATAATCTTAAACCTTAAACTAAACATCAATAAGCATAAATCATAAGCAAAACATAAAGAACATAAAGATATTGAGTTTGATCATCAAGAACATTCAAAAGGAAAAACAGAGAGAAAACCCTAAAAAGGGAACCTAAGAAAAACTAAAAATGGCATAAAGTAAAAGCTTCCCTAAATGGACGCATTTTTAGTGCTTATATATTGGTTTAGGAAAACCCTAAACCACTAAAAGACAAACTTATATGGTCCAACTTGGTCTTTGAAGAAAGGTCTGGCTCGAACTGGGGTCGAGTCAAGTCAAGTCGTGATCGAAGCAAAACTGAAGGAGGCTTAGCTTGGGTCATCGAGGTGGGTGGTCGAGCCGGATCAGTCGCTAGTCGAGGCGGGTGGTCTTGATCGAGGCGCAGCTCGAGGCGAGAAAAAATTTGGTATTTCCGGGTTGATCGAGCCGAGCTCTAGGTGACTTGGGTGTGGCCGAGGTGAAACTGGCCAGATCAAGGCGAATGGAGACTTGATCGAGGCCAGCTGGTCGAGGCAGAAGGAAGGCATGAATGAGGTGAGAAGAAGCTTGGTCAAGGCGAATATGCAGCTTGGTCGAGCCCACTTGTTCGGCGTGGTCGAGGCAAAATTGAAGCTTGGTCAAGCCCACTTTTTGGGCGTGGTCGAGGCGAAGTTTTGGATTGGTCAAGACCACTTGATCGAGGCTGAGGCGAAGTTGCGGCTTGATCGAGCCCAATTGATCGAGGCTGAGGCGGGTTTGATCAAGGTGGTTTGTGATCAAGCCGACTTGGTCCGGTTGATCGAATCCGACTTGAGCTGACGTTGAGTTGGCTCTTCCTTCTCCTTCTCCAAAATTGCAATGATGTTCCGAAAGCTCCCTAAATGCCTGAAATATCTTCAGAATGCACATGTATGCTAATGCTAATGTAGAACTATCTAAAAATGCAAATTTACAAAGAAAGTCCTATGAATGCAACATGTTGACATCTAAATGACCTTAAAATGATGGTAAATGACTTCTCAAAACCACTAAAATTAGGGGTGGGCGTTCGGTTTTTGGTTCGGGTTCGGTTCGGATATTTCGGTTAGGGGCATATAGGAACCATTCGGGTTATTTTAAAATTTGGTTCGGATTCGGTTCAGATCCATTCGGGTTCGGATCAGTTTTTTCATTTTTATTAGGATCCGAAATGGAACCGAAACTCCAAAATTTCATAAAAAATCCAAATTATCCGAACAACTTAGCTAAAGTCCAAGTTAATCGAATCAAAAATCTAAAATATTAGACAAAAACCCATAAATATCCTAGTTACCTTACTAAAAAAACTATTTTTTCTACCTAAAATCCTAATTATCTGATCACAATTACATATATAGTCATACATATACGAATGTTTCGGTTATAATTTCGAGTTTCGGTTTGGTTCGGGTTCGGATTCGGATTCGATTTTTCATATTGAGATATATTGGAACCGTTCAGGTTATATGGAAGAACTTTTCGATTTTGGTTTCGATTTTTTCGGTTTGGTTTCGGTTCGGATTTTGGGTTTCGGTTTATATGCCCAACCCTAACTAAAATGAAGAGACATCAATAACCAGGGCATTAAGACTATCTAATGAAGCAGCACATTTACAAGGTTGTAATCATCCTACACAATAAAAATGCAGAGAACCTAAAAAGCCTAACTACAGTCCTAGCAAGCTAATGCAACTACATGACACTCTGTTTTAAAATCAATTTTCAAAAAAGTTTAAATTTTTTTGGTTTTTGTATGCCTTAGATGAAAAACTGAAATAAGAAAACAAGTAAAATGATTAGATACCTCATAAACTCTCCCCTAAACTTAAATTACACAGTCCCTTGTGTAATAAAATACCGAAGGAGAAATTAGGACCAAAATGCAACAACAAAATGAAAATATGCTATGGTATATACAATAAAAAGGTTTGGAGTGGTATTGCATTCAGGTTGAGTTGAAAAAATTGGCCGAAGTGGCTTAGCAGATGTTTGATCGAGCTCAGTACATCTTGTGATCGAGTTCATTGGCCAAGCAGTTGATCGAGCTAGGTCCTTGGGCTCGATAAAGATTTTTTTTACTCAGGCTTGGTCAAGTTAATCTTGCCTTCCTCTTTTTCCTATACCAAGTGTCCACAACATAACCTATGGTACCTAAAACACCAAAACCAAACGAAAATTTAAATATTAAAAGAAAAACTACACATGAATCAAAATATTTCTATGTACAAGGATAGACATGGGACTTCCTCTCAAAAGAGCTTGTTTAAAGTCACTAAGCTTGACTTCCTGTTTAAAATCTAGTAACCATGAAACAGTTCTCCAAAGAGAACCGAGGTTCCTTCACCAGGTTTTCTTCCCGGACTTATCCAACCACCATTGTTTGGGTTGGCTTGGTTGTTCACTTTCGACTCCTCATCAGGTTCTACAACAAGTGTGATTGTTCCATCTGGTAGAACCTCCTTGATTATGAAGTTCCTTGAGAATTTTGGGTCACATCTCTTGGATGCTTGAGCCTTAGGTTGAGGAGAAACACTTGATCACAACTCTTGAAGTCCATTGTTGGGGCTTGAGGCTCAAAACTGTTTTCAGAAGAAGTTGTGCCCGAAGTAGGTTGCTAAGGTGGGCTGTGCTCGAGCTCAGAATTTCTTCTCTAGAAGTGGGCAGTTTGCTCACTCTAGTTTCCAACCTCAATTCTCTGGTTCCCTCTAATTCTGCAAAAACTCCTGCATCTGATTCTTTGACACCCTCAGATGCTACTTTATGCTCTGAAACCTTGTTTGAGTCCTTCATTACTTTGTACTCCATTGAATCGCTACTCTATTACCCATCTTCATGATTCTCCTCATTCATCTCCTTGACAGAGAATATCCGACCTTGGATTGTAGGCTTCTTTGTTTTGTCCTTGATGTTGAAAATCATCTTTGGACCATTCCCCATGTTCAACCTGATGTTTCCCTTCTTGACATTGATCATAACTCCAACTGTAGCTAAGAATGGCCTTCCCAAGATCAATGGATCTTTTGGTTCCTTGTCCATATCCAAAACCACAAAGTCTGTGGGTATCTCTACACTCCCAATCTTGATAGGCAAGTTCTCCAAGAGTCCATGAGGGTTCCTAATGGAGCTGTCAGCCAAAATCAAAGATATGTTGGAGGTTTTATACTCATTGAACCTCAACTTCTTGGCAACAAAGAGATGCATCAAGTTGATGGATGCTCCTAAATCGCATAGGCATTGTGGAAGTTCAATGGACCTAGTGAGCATGGTAGAGTGAATGCGCCAAGATCTTCTTGCTTCTCTGCTATTGTGGCATTGCATTCATCATTTGGTGCCAACATTCCTTGAGCTTCACCCTCCTTCATGTACTTTTCAAAGATTGATGGGTACTTCTCTGTTATCTTCTTCTTGAACCTTGATGGGTATGGTAACTTCAAAATGTAAGTGGAGGAACGATGGGTGTGTCCTTCTTTTGCGTAGCAGATGGTTGTTCAACTGGAATTGTCTTGACTATGGCAACTGATGGTGGATGTGATAACCTTTGAGAATCAGTTTATGTAGGTTCTTAATTTTCAGCTCCATTTAGACTCAAACTCCCCCAAACTTGAACCTCATTGTCCTCAATGACGTAGATAGGACAATTTACAGCATGTGTAGCTGGTATACTCCCAAAAATATGGCATTTAAGGGTGCATAGTCTTTTGGGTTTTGAATTGCTTTACCGGGAAGTGGGCTAGTTGTCATTGGAGTAGAGGCAGAAGTAGAATCCCCATCGACAGGGGGAGTTCAGTGGGTATAATTTTCAAAAGCATCCTCTGTAAAACGGAGATCAGCGAGGAGGCTATCAAAAGAACCACACAATCTCTCACCGGCTTCGGGGGCGATACAGTCAAGACAGTGGAAACCATCAAACTCCCAGTCCGGATTGGTAGAAGCATAGTAACCACCAAATTCCAGGTCATCCATGAGCATCCAATCTTTAATGCAATCTTGGGAACCCCTTGGCTCTTAGAAACAGAAGCAGCAGTCGCCATCTTCCATCAATGTGTCAAGATCCTGACAACAAGAGGAACCGTCAACCTCATGAGCAACGAGAGAGCAGTGAACCTGTTTCATCGTAGAATACAAGGCACGCAAGAGCACTGAGTTATAGCAGCTATAACTAGGGAGATTCGAGCGACCGGGCATTCCCGAAGAACGTAATAATCCCAACTAGGAGGCCATCAACCAGGTCAACATCGACATCAAAAACATGGAGAGTTGTGTCAAGATCGACCATCAAAGCAGAATTGATCGTCTTTTTAAAAGAAAACTCCGACTTCTTCTCATGGTCATTGGAGTCTATGAAAGGGATCGACCCAGGTATCACCTACCACGAGCTGAACGTTGACCCAACTTTCAAACCAATTAGACAAAAGCAGCGAAAACTAGGACCGGAGAGGGCACAAGCAATGAACGAAAAGGTGGAAAAGCTGCTACAAGCCGTATCGATAACCGAAGTCAAGTATCCCAAGTGGCTGGAAAACCCGATGGCCGTAAAGAAAAAGTACGACAAATGGCGAATATGCGTCAACTTCATCGACTAGAACAAAGCCTACCCCAAAGATAGCTATCCTCTCCCACACATCGATCGACTCGTCGAGACCACTGACAGGAACGAGTTACTCTCTTTTATGGATGCTTTTTTGGCTACAACTAGATAATGATGCACCCCAATGATAGAGAAAAGACGCCTTCATCACACTGGAGAAAATTACCATGCAAAAACCTACAAAGGATCGTACCGCTACCAAAATCATGCCATCGGGGCTCAAAAACGCTGGAGAAAAATACCAAAGACTAGTCACCTGAATGTTCGCCGACCTCCTGGGCATGACTATGGAAGTATACATCGACGACATGCTCGTCAAATTATTATCCAAAGTCGACCACGTCAAGCATATGCGCTCCTGCTTCGTTATCCTTAACCAATACGAAATGAAACTAAACCGCATCAAATGCACGTTTGGCGTGACGTTAGAGAAATTCTTGGGCTACAACGTCACCCAAAGAGGAATATAAGAAAACCCAAAGAAGATAAGGGCCCTCATCAACCTCCCTTCGCCGAAGAACACACGGGAAGTGCAGTGAATAATTGGGCGCGTCGCCGCACTCAACAAGTTCATATCAAAGTTAATCGACAGATGTCTGCCCTTCTACCAATTACTTCGAGGGAACAAAAGATTTGAATAGGATGAGAAGTGCGAGCAAGCATTCAGAGAACTGAAAGAATACATGTTGACCCCACCAATATTAGTTAAGTCAGAGGACGGAGAAATCCTCTACCTCTACATATTAGTCTCCACCACCGCCACCGCCGTTAGCGGCATCTTAGTAAGAGAAGATCAAGGCAAACAATGACCAATCTTCTACACTAGGAAAACTTTAGACGACACCGAAATTTTATATTCGACTCTAGAGAAATTAGCTTACATCATCGTCATCGCCGCGAGGAAATTACGACCCTATTTCTAATCGCATTCCATCTCGGTCCTGACAGTCTAGCCACTCCGCATAATTCTAAACAACCCAAGTCAATCAGGGAGGATGGCCAAATGGGCCATCAAACTCAACGAGTACGACATTAACTTCCGAGGAAGAACAAACGATAAATCACAAGTTCTCGCCAACTTCATCACTAAATTCCCACCAGAGCTGATCGATGGGGCCGAAGCCCCAAATGTGGACTCTCCATGTCGATGAATCCTCTTGTTCATGGGGATCGGGAATCAGAATCCAACTCGAGTCACCCAAAGGCGACATCATGGAGCAATCATTTCGCCTTGGTTTCAATGCGTCCAACAAAAAATCAGAATACGAAGCCATCATCGCTCCCATGAGCGAAAACAAAATAGTCGACGCACTAGCAACCATAGCCTCATCCAGCGACTCATACCTCCTCAGGACCATTCCAATTGAGGAAATCTGGAAACCTAGCATCAGCATAGACCTCTTCCATTACATCGAAGACCAAGACAATCCAGAGGACGACTTCGAGTTCAGCGCCGACCACGAGAAACCAATAGTTGATAGGCGAGATAAGATCAAGATTTACATAGCAGACGGTGCCCTACCTGAAGACAAATGGGCAGCACAACGACTGAAAGCAAGAGCACCCACTACGCGATGATTGACAGACACCTCCTGTGACGAGACTTTACCGGTATCTTGCTCACCTGCCTAGGAAATGACGAGACTGAACGCGTCATCTGAAAACTGCATGACGGTCCAGAGGAAACCACTCCAACGGTCGAGCCCTATCCCTCAAAATAAAGAAACATGGACACTTTTGGCTTACCATGATCGCTGACTGCCACAAATACGCTTTGAAATGCGAACAATCCCAGTGCCACACACCAACTAGCCACCAACCAATGGAGCTACTATGAACATCGGCATCTCATTACCCTTTCATGCGAGGGGCAATGGACATCGTTGGTCCCATGCCTTCTCTTCATGATAGACTACTTCACCAAGTGGGTCGAACCCAAATCTTACGCAGGAATACATGACATCGAAGTCCAAAATTTCGTATGGAAATATATTATTTGTAGGCGTAGCCTACCGTACGAGATCGTCACTGACAACAGGACGCAGTTATGTTCCCACAAATTTGAGAATTTATGCTCCAAGTGGAAAATCCGACTGAGCCACTCGATGCCAAGATACCCATAGGGCAACGGCCAAGCCGAGGCGACAAACAAGACCATCGTTGACGGACTCAAGAAGAGGCTTGAAAGAAGAAAGGGACTATGGGGCAACGAACTCGACGGAGTTTTTTGGTCGCACCGAACAACACCCAGAAGAGCGACGAATCAAACCCCTTTCTCCCTCGCACATGGAATAGAAGTGATGGTCTCCTCCGAGGTCAACGTATAGAGCCTAAGAAGACTCAAACTCCCAGTAAACAACGACGTCAACAATACTATGTTGTACGATAGAATCGACGAAACCAAAAAAATACGCGACCAAGCCCTACTCCGGATTCAGAATTACCAACAAGTTGCGGCCATGTACTACAACAAAAACATCAATGTCAAGAGATTCTCCGAAGGCGACCTGGTACTACGCCATGTTTCCGACAACACCAAGGAACACCACATAGGTAAAGTAGGCGTCAAGTGGGAGAGCCCATACCAGATTATGAATATCGTCAAGCCAGGCATCTACCAGCTCGCTGACATCGAAGGAATAATGCAATCAAGATCTTGGAACGCACGACATCTCAAGCTCTACTACTCCTGAATCAGGTATGGGGTAACATGAACTATGAATGGCTTGATCGTTCTATAATGGGTACGTAGGTAGCCCAAGATAAGGGTGCATCTGTAACAAAAGGGGGGGGGAATAGACGCCCTCATTACCCTTCATTACGAAGCTAATTCAGTCCAATATCGCTAAACCACTCAAAGAACAGCATGAAACTAAATCCAACTCCAAACTCACCAAGCTAAACCTCGTAAAAAGAAACTAAAGTCGAGTCCAAACTCGTCAAGCTAAACCTCGTAAAAAGAAACTAAAGCCGAGTCTGAACTCGCCGATCTGAACCTTGAAAAAAGAATTAAAAGTTAAAATCAGAATCACAGCGACATCCTAGCTAGATGTTCGCTATGGGAATAAGTAACAAATAAGAAATGACACTTGCACTCAAAAATCCAAGTAGCATACTTGCACTTCCTAGAGTACTCCGACTACAAGATAAGCCGAGCCTAGACTCGCCAGGTCATCGACTACGTAGAATAAAAAAAAGGAAAGCCAAGGTTAATACAACCTTGCACCTTCGAGTCGATCTTGCATATTAATCATTCGAAGACGTATGAGGAACAAAATATGCATAAGTGGCAAACAACTTCTAATCCGAAAACAAATATAAATGAAAAAGTCTTAACATCGCCATGAACGAATTAAAAGATACAGCAAAACAATTCAAATTTAAAATAAAAAGAAGATAAAATCAAGTGTTCTGATCCGGAGGGACGTCATCAGCCCTAGCAGGCTGAATTGATGAAGCCTGGTCGTCGACCGGCTGAGGAGGGTTGCTGGAAAGTATCGACGGACCAACTAGGTCCTCACCAGTCAACTCAGTCACGACCATCCTCTCACGGGCGTCCTGCTTCAGTTCCAAGTGCTCTTTGATCGCCTCGACCAGCAAATAAGGCACCACTCCACCAAAGCCTTTCACCATATCGAAAAGCTCCGCATATTTCTTAAAGCATACAATTGCCTCCTCCACAGGCTGCGCACTATGTTTTTCCTCTTGATGACAGCATACCTTAGCAAAGTGTTCGTCAACACCAGCTCGCCACGACCTCTCGGCCTCCTCCACCTTCTCCCGAACAAGCTGATCAAATTTCCTTTGAGATGGGACCTTTGCTTATTAGCGTCATCATCACGAAGGTTCATCGCACAGCCTCTTGACTTCAGCCTTCAGCTCAGCATTGCAAGAGGAGAGCCCCTTGTTTTTTGTCTTTAGAGCTTCGCATTCCGCCACAGCAAGCTTCACTTGCGCCACAACTCTCTCGGCCAATAAGTGACCTTCTTTAGCTTGGGCGTCGAGAGTCGCCCCCACCTCAGCCAAATCCTTGGCTTTCTTCTTTTCTTGTAATTACAGGCTGCAGAACTTGTCTTCGTACTGTGCCATGCACGTTGCAGCTTCACTTGCCTGCCTCACCTACAATTTGAACCACCTAAACATATGGTTCCCCAACATCCCCGTCTGAAATAAATGTAAAAGGATCAATGCGGCGCAAAACCTACCTCAATAAGATAATACGACAAGGTACCTCGATATAAGAGGAAGCAAATTCATCAAAGATCTCGACCGTCTTATCATCTCTCGCATCCTCCACAAAAGATCCAAGATGGATCAATCGATGAACCAGTGCGTCGTCATACATCCTCAAGACGTCATCATAGTAGAACTAGAAGGGCATTTTTTGGCACCCTCTTTGTAGCGCTCCGTCGTGCCACGATCATCCTCTTCTTCGTCCTCTACCTCAACGCCATCATCTCCACGCTCGGGATCCTCCATTTAAACCCCCCCCCCCCATCACCTTGACGATAGCACAGTCAACGTCAAAAACTCTCTCACACGCGTTCTCCGCAGGCACTACCAGGAGTTCACCCTCAGGGTCGAAAATAACAACGCTCGAGTTGTGAGCTTGCTTCTGCGCCCTCAACTCATCTGTAGGTTTATGCTTTCTCTTTGAGACAGGCACTACGACCCTTTTTCCTGCAACTTTCTCCGATAGACTCTACTCGATAAGACCATCAACTAACCCCGACGCAATGGCCGCATGCTCGACAATGGGTGGATTATTTCCCACATTTGCCTCTGGAACTACGACTGTCCCTATAAGCTTGGCAGTAGCGGAAACCTGTTTCTTCAAAGTTGCAGCCTTGAGCTCCTCTACAAAATTTCCAGATATGACTCTTTGAGAAATAAAAGGACAGCGGTCCCAATCAACTAAAGACAAAGTCGGATCAGCATAGCACAAACGTATATAGACATAGACAAAGTAGCATAACTTACCACGAGATATAGTGACAGCGCTGCTTGTTAACTTTGGTTCGGCTAATGTCCTTCCACAGAGTGATTCCTAGAGCCTTGATCTTTCTCATGTTGTTAAAGAAGTTCAGGTGGTAGTTCTTCAGATTCAGCGGCGAGTCTGCATTGGCAAAAAGGAAAACGATAAGAAAAGGAGAAAAATACTACGAGACCGACATAAGGCTCTACCAATCACTAAATTCCATTTCATGGAATATTTTTAGCTACAAGACAAAGTCGTAGCCTCATTAGCTTTCACAAAAAAACCACTGTCGCTTCCAATCCTAGATCTTCCTCTTCGTCCCGCCGAGAAAATTGTGTTGATCCTTGAAGGTGACATAAAAGAATCCTGTATCAAGACTGACCCGGTTAACGGTCCTGGGACTGTGACAAATCCGCATCACCTCCTCTAACAATTTCCCACATATGTCAACCCCGACTTCGGTAGCTAATACTAGAATCCCCACCAAATTGCGGAACGAAGAAACCGCATTCTGAGAGATCGTCATCTGCCACTTTTCATAATAGCTGACAAACACCTTCGGGAATGGAAACCACAAGTATGCTTCGGTGAAATAATCCTCGAACACAGAAAAATATCCGAGGGGAGGATTCCATGGCCTTTCCTGAGGGCCCGTGATCCTAAACATCAAGTTAGGATCGCCAAAGCCGCACTTCTTCACTAGCTTAAGGAGCCGATCTTTATTCATAATAGAGGGCATCACCCCGGTTATCCTACCAGCCTCATCAAACGGCAACCTGAAAGATCCCACCTTGTCTGGACGAGGCACAAATGGCTCAATAGTCGGACCTCAAAAGTCCCTATCAGCGCCCCCATCTCGGAGGAAAATCTCCTTGTCCAAAATTTCCCTCCTTCCCGTTCGTCGCTCATAGAAAAATTTCTTCCTAATGACAAGAGGGACCATATCTGCTGACTCTTTCGAAGGGGAAGAATCTCGATTCGTAGTTCGAATGTCTAACTTGGTCGCCCCCCCCCCCCCCCCNTGAAAGTGGAATCATGTCCATCGGATCCTCCACGGGGGGAAGACTCCAGGTTCATCTGCTGATCACGGTGTTCGACCGATCCCCAGAAGAATTTTCCATCTTCCCGGCAGAGCCGGAAGACTACTTGTCATAGGATTAGACACTGAATATTATCGACGAGCAGAAGGTTGGGCAGAGCTAACAGACGGAGGTGTTAAGACCCTCTCCGACTCGTCGACTGAAGATTCAACCCTTTGACTCGACGCGCTTTCCACAGAGTCACTGCCATCGCTACCGAGACCAAGGTTCATCAGATCCCAAGCCATCGCGACGGCAAGAATACAATGCTTAATCGATGGAAAGAGTTAGTGAGAGAGAGCAGAGAGAAGGGAGAGCGAAAAATACCTTTTCTTGTGAAGCAAAGTGAGGCACAATGAAAGAACAGGAAGTATATATAGAGGCGTGACCAGGAGGCGAAGCATTCCAGGTAAGCTTCACCGAAAGAAAAAATGCTAAAGGAAGGAATGACCGGGAGACGAAGCGACAACCTGGCAAGTGACCGGATAGTGATGGCTTCTTCGTGAAGCCAACTTCCCTTGAAACTCGCGCCGACTATTGCAAATATTTCTTTGATTTCATAGCATCCCATCAGAGGATAAATTCCCCATTTAGACTACGTGACATGTTAGGCCTAAAGACACACTATTTCCGATGCACCCGTAAATATACTGGTCTCGTCGAACTAGGGGAACTTATTGTAGGGTGTGGGCTTTGCCCAGGCCCAATGGGTGAAGATTATTTCAGAAGCCCAACTCAGAAGCCCATCTCAGAGAGCGACGAGGCGAGCAGAAGCGCCGAAAGAACAGTGCGCCTAGTCCCTGTAAACCCGAAAAATAGTGACCTATTGACCAACCCAACGAATAAATAGTGCGCGTAGTCACGTGTCCAACATAGCCGAATGATGATGAATAAGCACTATAAAAAAGGGGAGAGCTTCCACGAGGAAAGGGCTTGCCATTCCGAGAGAAGGAACTTAGAGAGAAGTTAGAGAGATAAATCGACGCCCTAAAACTTCTTATTCTTATTAAAGCTCGTCGGATCTGTCGACGACCTCACCTTTCTTGTAATCACCCTTTTCAAATATGAACTCAAATTAAGGGGGAACCTTCACCATAGATCCAACACATTCTTCAGATTAGTCTCTTCTCATGCTTGGATCCTTCCAAATCATAGTGTTTATATATAAAAGTAAAAACATGGTGTAAAAACCATACTTTATTATGTGAAAATCATACCATACATTTTGTGTATGTATGCAAGTTGTGATGAGATTTCGCCTTCAAGCTGGTAGTTTATTTTCAATGATATAATAATTCTCTTAAGAGTAAAATAAAATTAAAAAAAACTAAAAGATATTTTGTAAGTGATTTTTTAGATGTGTTAGATCCACTTAATAATTATCAATAAGTTATAAATAAAATTTGAGGTGTAAAATTATTTGTAAATTCTTTTTGGAACTGCTCTATTTTGTTAACGAAAGCGTTGGAAAAATGAAAGACCTACATTTGAAAGAGAAGAAAGAACCTTAAAGTTTGAAACTTTTATTTATGTTTTGCTCAAAAGCTTTTTTTACACATTTTGAACCTTATATAGTAAAGTTACAAAGCACACTCTTTTTAACCTAATTTCAGTTGTTCTTCTTCACCTTTTCTCAACAAACCTAAAGCATCAAATTGGTTTTGGATTGGTATCGATTCCTTCTTTTGCAGACACGATTTCTTCATGCTTTTGTTCTTACTTGGCTCTGTTTTGGAGCTAGTGGTCACATTCTTCAAACGCAGAGTTTTGTCACCGGGCTTCAATGTGACATTATTGTTGTTGCTCAAACCCTCTAATTGATTCTCAGTCTTTGACAAATTGTCTTTATCCTTGACATCCCCCTCAAACTTGGTGTGGGTGGTATTGTGACACCAATTTTGTACCTTAAGTCATAGAATGCTCGTTGAGGCAGAGACTTAGTGTAGATGTGTGCAAGTTGGTGATGTGATGGTACGTGAGTGACTACGATTGCACCAAGAGCAACTCTTTCTCTAATGTAGTGATGATCAAGTTCAAAGTATTTTGTTCTTGAATGGAAGGCATGATTTGCAGTAAGGTAGACTACAGATAAGTTATCACAGTATACCTTTGGTGTCTTGTGTAGAGGAACACCTATTTCCTTCAAGATTGCACATAGCCATGTAATCTCTGTATATGTATTAGAAAGTGTTATGTACTCTGCTTCAGTAGAGCTTCTTGAGATTGTGGTCTGCTTTTTGGATGACCAAGATATCAAATTTGGTCCTAAGAATGTGCAATATCGTCTTGTGGACTTCCTTGTTACCTTACAACCAGCCCAATCACTATCACTATAACCCCTTAGAATAGAATCTGTTTCTTTTGTGAATGATATACCCATGTTGATTGTTCCTTTGATATATATGAGTATCCTTTTCAGGAGAGAGAAGTCTGAGACACTAGGTTTATGCATTTTCTAACACACATAGTTTACAGAATATTGTAAGTCAGGCCTTGTGAGAGTGAGGTATTGAAGTTTACCTACAAGGCTCCTGAAGTATGTTGGATTTGGAAACAATTCTTGCTGGTCAGGGACTTTGTCTGGTTGCAATGGAAGTGATGTTGGCATTGATGAGCAATCATACATTCCTGAGACTACCAGAAGATACTCTGCATACTTTTGTTGAGACAAAAATAAGCCATCTGAGTAAAACTGAGCTTGAATACCAAAGAAATAGTGCAATTGGCCAAGATCTTTCATCCCGAAGTGGGAGTTCATCTCTGTTAGCAGTTTTTGCAAGCCTTCTGAGTTGTTACCAGTCACTATAATGTCATCAACATAGAGCAAAAGTAATATGACATCTTTTCCATGATTGTAAATGAAGAGAGATGCATCTCTCATACTACAGAAAAATCCAAACTCAAGCAAATAGCTACTGAATTTATTGAACCAGGCTCGTGGAGATTTTTTTAGACCATAAAGAGATTTGTGTAACTTACAGACATAATCAGGTCTTGCTTTATCAACAAATCCAGCTGGTTGAACCATATATACCTTCTCTGTTAAATCACCATGCAGAAACACATTTTTCACATCCATCTGCTTGATTTTCCAATCCATCACAGTTGCAATATGCAGAACATTCCTTATTGTTGCTATTCTGACCACAGGGTTGTATGTTTCTAAGTATTTTATGCTTTCTGCTTGATTAAACCCCTTAGCTACAAGTCTAGCTTTCAATTTTTCAAGTGTTCCATCTGCATTAAGTTTGGTGCGAAAAACCCATTTGATGCCTAGTACATTCATGTGAGATTCATATGGCAACAATGACTATGTGTTTGATTCTGCACAGGTCTTCAATTCTTCTTGCATTGCATTAAGCCAACCTTTGTCTTTTAAAGTTGCAGTTATAGTTTTTGGTTCAGGATAAGTAACCTTTTGAGTGAATAGGATATATTTTGGGTTTGGTTTAGATATCCCAGCCTTTGATCTAGTAGTCATAGAGTGCATGTTCCCTTGATTGAGTTGTGTAGTTTCTTGAGTTGAGGTTGTAGTTAAACTTTCTACTAAAGTATATGTCCTGCTTGATGAATCAATAGATATGTTTCCTATAGAAGTAGGATCTAAGCCTGTCGTACATTCATGACTCTCTGATTCATCAGCAGTAGACATATCATTATTGTTCTCTTCATGTGTTGGAAGTTCAGTATTGACATAACCCTCTGATTGATCTTGTGCAGAGTCTTGAATACCAGGTTGAAGCTGTTGAGAATCTTGGAGATCAGGAACTACATTTTGTGGTGTAGTGTCCACAGACTGTGTGTGTGGTATCATCATAGGTTGATTTGTCACAGTTAACTCTGAATTAGTACTGTGAGCTGCAATAGAATGTGAATTTGCTCAGGTTTCTTCTTGATTAGGTCCTTGTGGTGATTTACACTGGGAAAAACCTTTATACCAAGCTGAAAGAAGATTTTTTGCTGGAGCAGGAAGCATATGAGCATAAGTTCAAAGGGGAAGCTATACTCATCAAAGATTACATGTCTACTTATGTAGATTCTGCCTGTAAAAGGTAACAAACATCAGTATCCTTTATATTTTGCATTGTATCCCATGAAAACACACCTTAAACTCTTTGGATCCAGTTTGTTTTCCCTATAATATTTCAACATAGGGAAGCAGACACATCCAAATACTCTCAATGCAGTGTAAGTTGGAGCGATTTCATGAAGAACTTCATAAGGACTGATTCTGTTTTCAGATGGTAGTAGGTTGATGAGAAAATTTGCAGTGTAAAGGCTTCAGTCTAATATTTTTTTGGTACTCTACTCTGAAACATCATAGACAGAGCCATTTCCACTATATGTCTATGTTTTCTCTCAGCCAAGCCATTTTGCTCAGGAGTGTAGGGGCATGAAATCAGTTTTTGTATACCACAGTTTTGAAGATGTTGTGTAAATTTGTTACTCAAAAATTCTCCACCAGCATCACACTGAAACACACTAATCTTTTTTTGAAATTGGTTTTCAACTAAAGCTTGAAAATTCAAGAAGTTTTGACAAAAATCTGTTTTCAACTTTAGAGGATATAACCAGCAAAATCTTGAGTAGTTTGTCTATAAACACAACATAGATTCTAAAACTTTGGTTCAAATTTATTGGAGAGGGACCCAAAGGTCACAATGGATCCTTTCTAAGGGTCTAGAAGCCATGAAAACAGATGCAGAAAAAGGTAATTTTAAGGTCTTTCCAAGTTAACAAGTTGTGCATATCTTCTTGGTCAGTTTATTGATGATGATTGACTTATTTGCAGATAGTTATTGGAGAACAAAAGGATTTGGATGTCCTAAGCGCCTGTGCCACACTTCATAACTAGTGGATTGCTGCCTAGATGAGTAGAACACCTGGAATGTGTTGTTCTCCAACAGGTAAAGTCCATCATGCTTGCTTCCCAGAATGAGAAGCTTGTTTGTTTCCTTATCATTCACACGCATATTATCACGGTTAAACTCAACAGAACATCGATAATCTTGTGTGAGTTTTGATACAGATAATAGAGATTTAGCTATAGCAGGACAAACCAGAACATCTTTTAGTGGTAAAGTACCTGAGGTGGAGGTAAGACTAGTAGAACCTGTGTGAGTTATTGGCAAGTAATTTCCATCTCCTATCATGACTGAATCTGTTCCATTGTAGATTTGAGCTTGTTGCAGATTGTGAGGGGAGTTTGTTACATGTGTTATTGCACCAGAGTCAGGAAACCATTCATGGCATGCATTGTCAGTAACATCAGTGATGTGCATTGCTGTTAAAGCACTTGAAAGATCATCTGCTTGATAGCTATTGTTGAACATGTGCCACCATTTTAGAGCTTGATGGCCAGGCTTTCCACAGATCTGACACAAAGGTTTGTTATCATCACTAAGTGAACTTGCATTGCTTGAGGAAGAAGAGATTTGCTGCTGGAATCCCCTTCCTCTAGTTGAGAAGGAACCTCTACCTTTGGTAGAAGACTTGTTGTATCCACCATTTCTTCCTCTGTTGCCATAGTATTGTGATTTATCTCCTCTGGTACCATAGTAGTGTGAGTTGTCATTAGATCTTACCACATTGAAAGCTAAATGTGGAGATACTAACAGATCTGTTGCATAACCTTGCATCCTATCATCAAAACTTTTGAGTCTGTGTGTCACAGTTTCAAAAGTTGGACTTGGAATACCATCAATAGAGCCTTCAATACTTGTTTTTACTGGTTCATATTCCTTGTGTAAGCCGTGATGAGTAGCAAATATTTTCATTTTCTCATGTACATGACTCCCAATGGAGGCCAGTTGTTCACATATAGTCTTCACATTCTTCAAATAATCAGTCATGGTCTTCTCACATTTTGATGTTGTCTGCAGTTCTCTCTGTAACTCAAAGAGTCTGGAGGAAGAGACCATGTAGAAGTGATGAGCTAGAGCTTTCCATACATCTAGAGCTGTGACAGAGTTCACAACCTCTCCCAAAATATCTTCAGACAAGGAACCAAGAATCCAGGATTTCACCACTTGATATGTTCTCATCCATGGTGCATATTCTGGATTTGCAGCTTCTGTATTTCCAGCATCTATGTTTGGAACGACAATGATTGGTATAGGCCTAGGAAGAGACCCATTGACAAAGCCTAAAAGACTTTGCCCGGAAAAAAATGTTTCAACATGTAATTTTTCTCTGTAAGTCTAATTGTAACACAATTTGTGATGTTTAAAGATAAATAAGTATAGAGCTCCATTGATCTGATACCATGAAAGAAGAAGAAAGAACCTTAAAGATTGAAACTTTTATTTATGTTTTGCTCAAAAGCTTTGTTTACACATTTTGAACCTTATATAGTAAAGTTACAAAGCACACTCTTTTTAACCTAATTCCAGCTGTTCTTCTTCACATTTTCAACAAACCTAAAGCATCAAATCGGTTTTGGATTGGTATTGATTCCTTCTTTTGCAAACACGACTTCTTTATGCTTTTGTCCTTACTCGGCTCTGTTTTGGAGCTAACGGTCACATTCTTCAAACGCAAAGTTTTCTCATTGGGCTTGAATGTATTATGGCCCAAGACATTTTCTTTTGAGTCGAACCCATTATTGTTGTTGCTCAAACCCTCTGATTGATTCTTGACAAATTTCCTTTATCCTTAACAACATTTACCAAAAAAAGAAAAAAAAAATGAAAGACGTACATCATGAATTATGAGAGAATTAAAAAAAAAGCTTCCATACAGAGTACATTACATCTTCTATCAAACTACTTTTTCGATTAAATTGAATTATTACTTTGGGTGGCCGAGATATAGAGACGCCTACCAAATTGATTTTTTGTTTTTTTTTTAATTTGGTTAAATATATTTTATTATTGAGATAAGAAAAACCTAATTGTTGGAGTTCTCTCTGTTATGGTAAAGAACTTATGAAAAAAGGATTACGCGTGGATCTAGGGAATGGAAACTCTATTAAGATAGGTTATGAACCGTGGCTGCCTACTACTCCACCTAGACCAGCCCATACGACCTTGCCTGAATCTAGGGATCTTCCTGTATCAGAATTATATGACAACCATACCAAGACTTGGGATGAACTAACATTGCATCGTCTCCCTCAAGATCGAGATATTATTCATAAAATATATATACCCCATATTCCTAGTCCAGATTGTTATCTGTGGCATTATACTGACCATGGTTTGTTCACTGTTCGTTCCGCCTATCACCTAGCTATAGCTGAAACGGACATACAAATGATCTCTGCTCTACCTCTGTTTACAAACACAGCTACGACATCCCGGATTTGGGAACTACCTATCGCTCCAAAACTGCGACACTTTGTCTGGCATTTATGCTCTGACATATTACCAACATTTGCCACATTCACCCGAAGACGTATTTCAAATGTCCTACTTTGCCCTAGATGTTGTATCTCCGAGGAGACACCAAATCATCTTATCTTTCACTGCCCTTTTCGATTGGAGTTTGGCGTGCACTTGGACTCACATTGCCTCAACTCTTCGATTAACATAATTCACTATCATCAAAAGTGGACTCTTTAATAAATATTATGGATTATAATTCCATACCTATGGACAAACGATCAAGTTTCTTTTGGGTATATTGGCATCTTTGGAAAGTAAGGAACAATTTGGTATTTAGTCAACATTCCGTGGAAATATCAGAAGTTATCTCCCGAGCAACCCGTGATAGTCAGGCGGCGTGGTTGACGGCAACTTCGGCAACCGTTCAAACTTTGCCTCACTACACTATTGTAACTCGGGCAAGCAATTGGACACCACCACCCACCAAATGGTTAAAGTGTAATTCCGATAAGGTTTCTGGTTTAGGTTGGATTCTCCAGGATGAATCAGGCAGATTTATAAAGGGCAGTCATCAACGGTTTGACGGAAGACTCATCGTTATTGAAGGAGAATTAAACGCTTTAATATGGGCGATGGAATGCATTGGACATTTATGATACACATATATTATTTTTGAAGGTAACAATAACTTGATCAAACTGTTGCAGAGTCGAACTACCCAACGGCGGTTGGAGCATTATCTTCACACCATTTATTCATAGGAACAATATTTTGGTAATATCATATACAAGTTCAGAACTCGCGAAGCTAATCAATGTGCGGATTATTTATCAAAATTAGTAATATCTCATGTTTCTGAAAAATTGATTTTCTCTAATAAAATTATTGACGTTAAAAAAAAAAGAAAAAAAAACCTAATTGTACATAAAATATTGACTGTTATTGAGAATAAATCTATAAATTAATAATTATATTGTAACGATATATGCATGAGCGAAGGTATTATAACAAAGGGTTGTTAGTGCACCCATCATAATTTTAAAATCAATATAATTTTACCTACAATTAATTATATATTTATTAAAATTAAATATATATCACCATATTTTCTATCAATTTAAAAAATGTGCACCATTAAATAAATAGTCTGGATTCACCTCTGAATATATGTATGTTGTAAATTTAGTGAAATATAGTTATATCTTTAGAAAAAATATTTATATAGTTTCATAAAACATATTTTGAAAGTGTTCAAGTAAAAATAAAGTGCAAAAATACAATTGATTATGGATTGTACACCTATGACAATATATATATTTATTTAAAAGTTAAAATAAATTGTGAAAAGAATTAATAAGAACAATGAAAATTTTTCCTAAATGTATTCACAACTTATGTGTATCTAATAACATTAACAAGTAGTAATTAACACATTACTACGTGGAAACAAATACTATATCATATATGCATTGCCAAATATTATTTTATTGAAAAACGTGTCTTAATTGTATAACCAAAATAATATAAAAAATTTATAGAGTCAGTGTACCAACATTATAATTACATCAAATACATGGTATATTATTATGTATAATAATAAAAATCCAAAAGTAACAAAAATTTTAGAAAATAAGAAGATAACTAATTATAGAAAAAAGCATCGCATGCAAATCCACGAAAAAGTTTAAAAAAAATAAAAGCAAAACATTTTTAAAACATCAGACCAAAAAATAGTATTTTTAAAAACGAATGAATGATAATGGATCTACAAAAATTCATTAATATAATGATAATGACCAAAAAATAGTATTTAAAATTAAAAATTATATCTTAATTTTCATTCAAATCTGCTAAAAATATATTAAAAACGAATGATAATGGATCTACAAAAATTCATTAATATAATGATCAAACAAAAAAAATTACAATGAAAAAGACTTGAAAACATACATATAAAAACATGCGTGTAAGAGCATGAATATCCGTAGAATTTAGAAAGTATCTTATGAGTGGGATCCAACAAAAAATTAAAAAATAAAGCTTTTTGTTTCTTATTTGGGACTCATCTCTTACGTTATTGGTGGATTTCATTGACATGTGGCAGACTACAATTGGTTTAATTTTTTTTTTTTTTTAAATTAAAAGTTAAGAATCATTTTTAAGAATTGTGCAATGCACATGGTCAAAGAGGATAATAGAAGTTGAAACATTGATTGTGCATCATAGGTTTGATACGGAATATGATTAGACTTTACAATTTTCATATATGTCGACCGCATCGACAGGAAGCGAGATGGCCCTGTAAAGAAGAGGCAGCGGCGAAGCTGGCGTAGAGGAGTTATCCGTGGGTTGGCCTGTGATTCTGGCAAGCTGAATCTTATGCCTTGCCTTAAGCCATCTCAATTCTCGCCTGATTTCATTCTCCGACCACCACTCTCCTTTCACCTTGTTCGGATTCAAATCTCTCAAACCCCAAATATCGGCGTAGTGAATCCCATTGTTACTTTCTCCGCTCGAGCTTTGTGAAACAACAACAACATCAGTGCTGATCTCCTCGAACCTACCGTGCACTGAACAACAGCTTTTCTCGTCAGAGCAATCCAACTGATGATGGTTTGATGATTTCCATTTCCAATCAGGGACCAATGCAGCAATCTGTGAATCGATCATCTCTGCGATTTTCGCGACATCTTGATTTTTAATATCAAGCTCAGACACCATCTCAGTTGCTACACTCCATGCCGTATCGATTTCGGTTTCAAATGGAAAGTAAATGTTCCTTATCCGTCCTTCTGTATCACAGATCCTTAGCCTCAAGAATACACCATCATTGCCGTGTCTCTTCCCTTTAATTGAGATATCTACATGATCCAAATCTTCCTCATCATCGTTAGCGAAAAGATTGATCTCACATATCTCTGCCTCTACGCCAGCTTCATCTTCGTCTTGTAGAAAAGGGTCTTGTAAAAGTTCCAAAGCCGTGAGCCTAGATGTCACAGTAGCTAAACATTTCTCAACAAACTCACGAACCTCCGGATCCTTCACTAAGTAAAAAGCTTCAGGCTTTTTCCCCTGTGTGTAAAAACCTCCAAAATTAGCAGCTTTAAAAAAAAAAAAAAAAATAAATAAAAAGTCAAGAATAGTTTGAAGATGAGTTACCGAGGTAACTTTCTTGTAGATCTGTGCAGGGTGAGTGCATTCGCTGTAAGGATAATCGAAAGTGACCATCTCCAACACACACATTCCAAAAGCATATACATCAACTAACTCATTGTATTCTTCATCATACACTTCAGGAGCCATGAACTCTGGTGTACCAACGCAGCGAACAGCATGTGATTTCCGAAGAATCGCAGCGAGTCCGAGGTCACCTATCTTCACTTCACCTTGGTTTCCATTGATAAAGATGTTATCACATTTGAGATCTCTATGGATAATTGGAGGAGAACGGCTATGAAGATAGAGAAGCCCTTTTAGAATCTGCTTGCACCAATGCTTCACTGCTTTTATATTCACTCTTTTATGTCTCAACCTGTACCTACATCATATAAAGTTTGTAACTTTCAAGTACCCAGTTACAGAATTATTGACTAAAAGGAGAGAGAGAGAATTGCTTACTGCTTGAGAGTACCAGAGGTAAAGAGCTCAGTGACAAAATTGATTGACAAATTATTGGTATCAACCCAAGAAGTATAGAATTTCATGATGTTTTGATGATTTAGGGTCTTAAGCAGATGAATCTCTCTAAAGAATTTCTCCAATTCCTCAGGGTTCCTTGTGAATTCTCGAAGCTTCACTTGGTTCCATGCTACTTCTATTCCTTCATACTCATCAAACGCTCTGTACCTGGAATTTTTAAAAAAGAGTTTTTTATTATATAAATTAAAAATGTTGTGACGCGAGAGAACGTTAAAGACAAAAGAGAAGGCGAATACACTGTCTTGGAAGCGCCTTTACCAAGTATTTCATCGTACTGCCCAAAACAAAAACCAAATCAAAAACTTTAAAATGAAATTCTTTACTAACAAAGGATGAACATTTATAATTAATTAGAATCATATGTACTCTTCCATATCTTCCAGAAGGATCAATTTCAACAAACTCAGAGCAATCTTCTACAAAGCTTACTTCACCATTCATGATTCTTCTTCTTTCTTTCTTTCGTTTTTTTTTTTGGTTTTCTGGGTTATGTATTCTTTGAACAAGTGGTGTTTGGAATTTGTGGAGTTGGTAAAAGAAGAGAAAAGTTTCAATTTTTTTCCAAAGACGAATATAAGGAAACAAGTGCAATTTTGTTAAGAAGCCCACCTTGTGACATTTTGAGACAACTAGTTAGGCTTCCCACCCAATCACCTTTTACCAACACCATGGGTCGGTTTACGTTGTACATAACCGGTTTATCTTACCGGTAGTAATATTTTAGAATTAAATTTGTTCATCCAATCCATAGATTCGACGAATCTTTATGTCAGCTATTGTAAAGAAAATAGAAGTTTCTTATGTTGGTTGTGTAACAATGGGAAGATTATACAGCTTGAGGGGTGTGTGTGTGTGTGTTAACAAAAAGAATCTAAACAGTGAATTTACTTACGACCACATAAGCCATTTTCATTTATATTGTGATTGGATTGGGTAAGCTAAATTCCAAGAACCGGTTCTGAGATAACCGTGGTTTGGTTTAAAGACACTTGTTGTAAAGGTTTTTGTCGTTTAGTAAGTGTCACGGGTTGTGAGAAAGGGAAAGAGGAGCACATGCGAGTGAGTCACGGCATCACACACACAAGTATCGTTTTTGTGTAAAGTCTTTAATTTTTCACATCTACGTAACATACTCCTATCTAATATATTTATTTATTTATATGTGTAAATGGTACAACGAAAACAATTACTAACACTAGCAATACTAACAGAGTAACATGTTGGCAAAAAAATTATTATAAATATTAATAATAATGAATTGGAAACCGAGTCGGTTCTCGACCAAGTCCAATAAAATATTTGTTTTTAGCCTCTAATTTTTTTTTGAGGAATTCCTTGAAACACCATCAAAAGAAGTTCAAATTCCAAAACTACTACACACTCCCAAAAGTTCCAAAAATACCACACACTC
>OVBE01000482.1:0-49656 GCA_900406425.1 Iberis pinnata
TAGTTAGCTACTCTAATTCATGCATTAATAATAACTCTAGACTAAGAACCTAACAATAATTACCCCTTATGATAAATTGAACAATCAAACCGTGAATTCCCTGGGAAACCCTAAAACCTAACTATGATACTACTCAGACATTGCAAAGCATAAACAATACAATAACAAAGAAGAACACATATTTAAATTAGATATTAATAAATAAATGGGTTCAGAAATCTTCTCCCAAATACAGAGTTTCAGAATCTCTTCTCCCTCAGTAATTCTCTCTGAAATAAAATAAAGCTTCCGTTCTAAAGGCCTAAAACACATTGTATTTATAGGCTAAAAAGGTAAAATAATAAAATATGGAAAACTTGATAGGCTTGAGGACTTGATTTGCAAAATTTGGAAAACTTCTTCTTTTCTCGGGGGATGTGCTCGATCGAGCAAGTGTTTGCTTGATCGAGCAACTCACAAAATTGCTCGAGACTTCGTCTTTGCTCGATCGATCTTCATCTCTGAATTTTTCCAGGATCATTTGCTCGATTTTGCAACTCATTAACCATCTGCTTGATCGATCCTTATTGTGCTCGATCGAGCACTTCTTCTGGCACTTCTGAAATCTTCTGAAAATTTCTGAAATGCATTGTTTTACTCCGAATCAACACCTAGAACACTGAAATTTTACCAAATATGCAATGAAAAAACTCGAAATAATGCAGAATAGCAAACATTAATGCCCACTATTATGCATTAAAATCGAGTAATATCAACTCCCTCAGACTTAGATCTTTGCTTGTCCTCAAGTAAAGCAAGACCCAATCTGGAAAAGAGGTTTGAAAAGGACCACACAAAAAATCACAAAATCTCAAAAACCATAAGTACAGTTTCAAATCCAAAAGACACCAATCTCAAACAACTACTTTGACTTAATTGATTACCACCACTAAACTAACAACATGTTTCTTACTCTAAATCCCAAATCAATCAAGTACCAAATCATATCAACCAACTCTTTAATATTCAATTAAGTTCATATTCATGCATTCTCACTTATGGTAATTCAATCAATTTATTCAAGTACCTCTTCTATCGAAATGCCCATACCAAACAGAGCATCAACCAATTTCCGGTCTTGATCTTTTTTCTCCCTTTCTCACTTCTTTTCAGATTCGCACTTTTCTGCATTTTTCTTTCTTTCTTTTTTTATTCTTTTCATGTTCTGGTGTGAAAATAAGCTATACTAAACTATATATGAGTTCATGAGAAAAAAGGTATACTAAAGGTGAAGTGCTCCCAAATCTGTTCTGAACTCATGTGCCTCATTTTCAAAGCATGCAAAAAGAACAAACACTCAAGAGAAGTGTAAGTAATGGTTGAACAACGATTTTAGCAATGATAGTTTGTAAAAACCAACAAGAATCAGCTATAAGAGAAACCATTAAGGCACTATGATCGAGCAATATACTAATAAAAAAATCAGCAAGAATCATATAATAGAAGCATCATTCATAACATTTAACATCAATCAATCTAGTATCACAACCTAAAATCAACCGAATTCAAAGCACAAGAATGATGGTGAATGGTGAGCAATGATCTAAGCAATACTAATCAGAATTAGCAAGAATCAAGAGAGAAACCATTCTAAACAACCAACAATTCAAGTGAGAAATATGAGTAATGAAATTAGAAGAGATAACCCGGAATGTCATGAAGAAACTTTCACCAATAATAACCTGAAACACTTTAAACTCAAAACTAAACATAAGTAGATTATGAGTGACTCAAAATAGAAAAAATAAAAATAAATAGACTCTAAATATAGTGGGTTGCCTTCCACTCAGCGCTTTGTTTAACGTCACTTAGCTTGACGGTACTTACCTCTAAGTAGGAATGGAATCAACATCCAGCGGTGTTCCGTAGCAAGCTCCAAATCCAGACATCTTCGGCTTCAGAAACTTACCCATTACATCCTTTGCAATATCAATCCTTTTTTCTTTGAACTCTGGGGTTAGTAAGACTCTAAACTTTGAAAAAAGCTTTGAGAACCCTTTGCTTTTCACCTTATACTCAATGGTATCCCCAACTATTGCTTGAGGGATCAAAGTTACCTGAGATTCTTTTTTCACCAGCTTCGGTTTCACTTTAACCTTCTCCTTAACCTTTGGATTGCTATTTGTGTTGAGATTAGAGGCTCTTTGTGTAGGACTTCATCAATTACACACTTAGGATCCGGTTCAATAGGAACTTCATTCTTCACCTCTACCTCTTTCACCACAGTTAGCCTAAAGATCCCTTTTGAAGGAATCGCTGGGTAGAAAACCCGCTTCTTGATGTTTTTCAGAGATATTCGCCGATTGGGTAAATCAACAACAACTCCTACGGTTGCAAGAAAGAGTCTCCCAAGAATCAATGGTTCATGTGAATTCTCATTCGTCGCCAAGATGTGGAAATCGACAGGGACGAGGCAATCTCCCAGTCGTACCAAAAGGTCCGGGATAAAACCACTAGAAGAGACAGTAGAATCGTTAGAAAGTGTGAAAGTCATATGAGAAGGTTGGATACCTGATAATCCCAACTGTTTTGCAACAGTCATGGACATGACGCTCACATTAGCTCCAGTATCACAAAGAGAATCTATGAATTCCACTCCATTGATCGAACAAGGAACTAAGAATTCCCCAGGATCTTGTATCTTGTGAAGTTTCCTAAGCGGATTAGGTGGCTTTCGAATCATCTCATCAACCTTAAACTCGGATATAGGCTTAATAGAAGGCACCAGATAAGGGATCTTGGGCTTATAGGAGATTTCAACAATTTTTGGTTCTAGGAGGTTTTGCTCGATCGGGAAAATGTTGCTCGATCGAGCAAAACTGTTAGTCTTGGGTCCGACAAAGTTGCTCGATCGGGCACAAGGTGTGCTCGATCGAGCATATGTCCCTAGAATTTTTTTACTACTTTGCTCGATCGGGCTAATGATGCCCGATGGAGGTGGTTGACTCGATCGGGCAAAGGTTGCTCGATCGAGCTGAAAAAACTCTGCATCAATCTCAAAAATTTTAAAAACTGCATCTCATCCAAACTTCTCAGCTTCTTCCTCTGAATTACTCACCAAAGTCTTGCAATACCCTTTTGGATTCTCTTCAACTCTCAGAAGTTTGAGCAACTTGCACATCCAATTGCTTAACATAAGTTGATAATGCATCAAACTTTTGATTTAGCTCCTTCACTTCTCCTTGAATAAATTTTTGGAACTGTTGTTGTTCTTCCAGCGGTTGCTTAAACATCATCTCAACTGAATTACTTGGTTAAGGTTGGGTTTGTTGGAATACAGGCTGAGAGGTTTGTGGAAAACCGCCTGAATTAGAATTCGGCACAAAGGATTTTACTGCTGTGGGTAGTGTTTATCTTGGGGGTTCTCAACATTGGTGCTTCTCCAAGACAAGTTGGGATGAGTCTTGTTAAAACCTTGATTATAACCTTGATTGTACACCCTTTTACCTTGAGCATTGATGTAACTCACTTCCTTCTCAACTTTACTAGTGTTCAGTTCTTGAACCGCAAGCAATTAACTTCAGAATCATCCACAACACTAACTTGTTTCTGAGATTGACATTTTAGAAGCTGAGTGATTAATCCTTTTATCTCTGAGAATTCTCCTTTCAGCTCTGAGATCTCTGAGTTAGCAACTACTACCGGAACCTTAGTTCGGCGATCAAACTCTGGGCAATGATTGCTATTACTAGCTGCTAGATTTTTTTTATTAATCGATAAGCATCAGTAACGGGTTTCTGCATGAAATCTCAATCGATTGCTGTATCCAAGGTCAGCTGATACTTCTGTTCAATTCCTCTATAAAAGGTACTGAGGAGATTTACATCTGAGAAACTGTGATGTGGACAATCACGAAACAGCTCTTTGAATCATTCCCAAGATTCATAGAATGATTCTACAGAAACTTGAGCAAAAAGCAGAGATCTTGTTCCTTAAGGCATTAGTCCTAGTAGTAGTGAAAATCTGACTAATGAACCTGGCTTTGCAGTCATCCCAGGTTACTATAGATCCTGCAGGTAGAGACTTCAACCAGCGAAGTGCTTTGTCAGCTAAGAAATGACAGAACAAACTGCAGTGCTTAAAATCGTTGGTTACTCCATTGAGTTTGATAGTGCTGCAGATGTCCTCAAAGACGTCAATATGATTCAATGGGTGCTCGTGAGGTAAACCACTGAATTGGTTGCTACGAATCATTTGAACAAGTGAAATAGGGAATTGGTATTCCCTTCGTTGAGGTTGAGGGGGTTGGATGGGATTCCTATTAGCATAGTGAGCTTGAGGATTGTTGTACGAACCAACTAGAGGAAGGTTCTGAGCATTTAGCAGAGCATTGAGCCGATTAACTCTCTCCGGATCTCCATACATGATAAAGTTCCTTGCATCTACGTTCTGAGGATTGGGATTTTCCGGTGGAGCTTGGTTGTTATGTGCTCCTTGTTGGTCTTGTGGCTCTGGATTGCCGTTACCATCACCTTGCACTTGGTTAATCAGTTGATTGAGTCCAAAAGCAGGTGGATTGACTTGACCTTCGGGTTCGACCGGAATGATTTGATTAACGTTATTAGCCATTGAGTTGGATGAGCTAGCGTCTTTCTTTGCTTTCCTGTTTGAGCGTTCTATCCTTGCAAGTTCCGAGTTACTGGGGTTTAGCAATTCAGAAGATTTGTTAGACCTTCTGATCATACACCTGTAAGACAAAGACAAGCAAAGAATAACGAGATGAGTACTGAAAATAAAAAATTTAGACGAGATTCTAATAAAAAAAAACTTAAAAAGGCACTATTGGTCCCCGGCAACGGCGTCAAAATTCTGATAGGTCTAAAATTTAATCCTAGTCTACTACTGCAGAGAACAGTTCAATGTAGCAAATATAGGGTATCGAATCCACAGAGACCAAAACAGTACATGATTTAGTTTCAATTCAAATCTGGCTAAAGCAAGAATAATAAGATTTATGGTTATCAAAGAGTAAAAATAAAAAGGTTTAAAACTTATAAGATAAAAGCGTCAGACATCTGGAAAACCACATGTAATCAGGATTAAAAGTCAATTTATCATGCAGGGATTTTCTTTTAAAATAGTTCTCAACATGAAAGACATATATGGAATAATCTCCTCCCGGAGTATTAAACCCTATGTTCAAATTATCAGAGACAAACTTCCGCCGTCTTTTAAATAACAGAACATGCATTACAGATTAGATTCAGTTGTTCATAAGCAATTAAGACAATACTCCCGCAAGCAAAATCTCTTCTCCCTTAGTAATTCTCTCAGAAATAAAATAAAGCTTTCGTTCTAAAGGCCTAAAACACATCGTATTTACAGGCTAAAAAGGTAAAATAATAAAATATGGAAAGCTTGATAGGCTTGAGGACTTGATTTGCAAAATTTGGAAAACTTCTTCTTTTCTCGGGGGATGTGCTCGATCGAGCAACTCACAAAATTGCTCGAGATTTTGTCTTTGCCTAATCGATCTTCATCTCTGGATTTTTCCAGGAGCATTTGCTCGATCGAGCAACTCATTAATCATCTGCTCGATCGATCCTTCTTGTGCTCGATCGAGCACTTCTTTTGGCACTTCTGAAATCTTCTGAAAACTTCTGAAATGCATCTTTTGCTCTGAATCGATCCAAACACCTAGAACACTAAAATTCTACCAAATATGCAATGAAAACACTCGGAATAATGCAGAATAGCAAACATAAATGCCCAATATTATGCAATAAAACCGAGTAATATCAATACTCATCAACCGAATGAGATCCTTGTCGTAGATTTTGTAGACGGGCATACATGAGACAATCATAGTTATGATGAAGAAAAGTAGATCGTAGTTTCTTCTTGAGTTTTTCCCAAAAGCGAATAGGTTCTTTGCCTACACGCATATGAGTTGACTTAGTTTTTTTCCACCAAGATGTTGCGTGTCTACGAAAATGCATAGCTATTA
This sequence comes from Iberis pinnata, assembly GCA_900406425.1. Taxonomy (NCBI): domain Eukaryota; kingdom Viridiplantae; phylum Streptophyta; class Magnoliopsida; order Brassicales; family Brassicaceae; genus Iberis; species Iberis pinnata. The sequence continues at coordinate 5,987 of OVBE01000482.1, forward strand.
ATGAAACTTGACGGTCTATGTGCACTTGTTTAAACTCGAGTATCTCCTCTATTGAAACAATTCAGTCTAGTAAAGCATCGCCATTGACGCCTCCATGAAATTCTGAGATATTAACCCAAAAAATTGATTCCCAAGCACCATGTTGGATATGACGTACCTCATCCACCACGTGTCATCGATTGTTACGTACTTAAATATTATGATTGTGATGAAGATTCTTGTTACGTTCATCATAATGTCCGTTACAATCTTTATGACTAACGTTACGGTCATTGTGTTGATCACGTTCATTGAGTCTCTTCAAACAGTGGATTTCGGTTGTCAACACGACGTTGAACAAGTAACTCTCCAAGTTCTTGTATCAATGAGTGAATTTTTTGTTGAAGATTCTCTTGCATGGCGAGCAAGATCAATTTCAACTCAGTCCAATCCATATGCGGCTGTGAAGTATGTGGAACAATGGTTGAATCATCGCTTATGGCGAACTTTTCTTTATCTTTCTTTGGCGGCATAACTATGTAGCCCAGGGCGAACGAAGTCTGATACCAACTGATAGAGAGACAAAAGCTAAAAGGGAATTAAGATTGTGTATACTCTACGTTGTGCTTCGCAAGGAGCTCGTTAGTGAATATTCTTCATCGTTCTTCGTTAGATGATCGTTCAAAAACCAAAACCTTTATTAAAAATAAAACATGGGCTACAAAAGAGATTGCAACTATTTATATAAAACCTAAATTCCTAAACCCATCGATTAGAAAACCCTTTTTCTAAATGTGCGTATAAAACCAAATCTCAAAGAAATCTTAACAAACCATGCACATGAAAAGCATGTGACAAAATCTAAAATAAATTAGAAACTTACGTAAAACAAATACAATAATATACGCTACATCACTAGTCGTAGTAGAACTTCTAGAATTCAATTATTTGATCACACTTTTGTAAGCACATATGAGCCCAGTACCTCGATACATATAATAAATAGACACGATGATAAAGAGTCCTCCTGACATAAACCACGTGATGGACGCAACCCGCCTTTTGGGATACCATTGATAAGAATTTTGTAGACAACAGTACTTGTGCATCTCATGATCCAAGAAATCCTTAGTTTTGCGAATCTCATCTTACGCATAATAGCGACAAAGAAAGCCCATTTCATCTAGTCATAGGCTTTACTCATATATGTTTTCACTTTCATTAGTCATTCCTACAATACTTTGTAGTGTTGGTGCGTGGAATGCGTCATGGGCTAACAAAATGTTATATGAGCTGATCTGTCCCACGATGAAATTTGATTGCGTCTTTTAGAACGCTGTTCAAACGTTAGTGTGAGTTATATAGCTCGAGCTTTTCTCACTGGGCCGATTAACTTCAAGTGGACCTGCGAAGGGGAACGAGGAGGTTATTATGGGCCGTTATTTTTTCTTCAGAAGCCCAATTCGCGTTACCTATATTACCTGGGTTTGTTATGAAACCCAGTAATTATCATCTTCTTCTTCATTCTGTTTCGAAACAGAATCATAACAGAGAGAAAGATTCGTGTGGTTGATCAAGCTTTATCTTCGGGTTGATTCATCTCCATTGCTAAAGGCGATTAGGTTCTTCTTCTTGTGCTGATTTCTTTTCAATCTACAAAGAATCACACATAGATTAGTTTGACCATAAGTTCCTATATCGATTATCATTGTATTGGATTTGATTAAAGAGTTTATAGTGAAATCTTGAAGAGGACAGTCTCTTCCCCAGATGTACCAAAAGGGAACTAGGTTAACAAATTTCTTGAGTGTTTAATTGCTTAATTTTGAGTTTCTTAGATCGCAAGTTAAGAAATAAAACCTAACAAGTGGTATCAGAGCTCTAGAGCGTGACAGTTCAAGAACTCAAAGAAGTAGGCAGTTCAATCCTCAAAAATTCAAGAAACATTGTGCAAATAGATTCAAGAATCAGTTTCTCGCAATTAAAGGTATAAAGATTAAGGTTGCAAACTTATCTTTATAGCCTTGTGTGTGTGTTGCTTTTATCCTCTTCGTCTTGCATAAATCTTTGTTTCAAGTTTAACAATGGGTGAAAACTCATTAGCATACACTCGAGTAGAAGTCGAGAGGTTTGATGGTACAGGCGATTTCAAACTATGGAAAGTCAGGATGCTTTCGCATTTCAAGATGCTTGGCCTTAAATAAATTTTGTTTGATGAAGATCTGTTTAAAGATCAACCAGTAATTCAAGAAGTATCCAGTTCCTCTCCTTCTGAAACATATTAGGACAAGGACAAAGATGAATCATCAATGTTGAAATCTAAAGAACATGATCTAATCAAAGTTGAGAAATCAGAGAAGGCTATGAGCGTGATAATACTTAACATTAGTGATCAGGTATTGAGGAAGGTGATACATTGTACTACAGCCGCAGCTATGTGGAGCACTTTAAACATGCTCTATATGGAAAGTACATTGCCAACCAGGATCTATCTACAGCTCAAATTCTATACATTCAAGATGAATGATTCAAAATCCATTGACCAGAATATAGATGAGTTTCTCAAGCTTGTACCAGACCTGGGAAATGCTGGAATTGAAATTTCAGAAGAAGTTCAAGCTATATTACTTCTAAGATCCTTACCATCAAGGTTTGATCACTTGAAAGAAACATTGAAGTATGGTAAAGAAACACTAAGCCTAAGAGAAGTTACCGCCTCGGCTAATCTAAGGAAAGGGAGCTCATGGAAAGTGGAAAAGGAAGTAAAAGCCAAGCAAAGGGCTTGTACGTTGGAAATAGAGGCAGACCAGAAACTAGAGAGGATCAAAGTGGCAAGAAAAAGGGTAAAAGCAAAAGCCGAAGTAAATCAAAGTCAAAATTCAATAAGAAAAGTAAAGGCTGCTTTGTTTGCGGCAAAGATGGGCACTGAAAAAAGGATTGTCCAGAGAGAAAGAATAAGGAAAGCAAAGCGAATCTAGTTACTAAAGAACCATTGGTTCTCACAGCAAGTATTCAAAATGCTAAAAATGAATGGGTTTTAGATTATGGTTGCAGTTTCCCTATTACTCCAAATAAAGACTTGTTGTTTGATCTAGAGGAGTTCAAAGGTGGAAAAGTTCTAATGGGAAATAATACATTCAGTGAGATTTCATGGCACAGGAAAGATCAGGACTGATAATCCAGATGGATTGTGTGTTATTTTGACAGAGGTTAAGTTCATGCCTACAATGGGCAGAAACTTAATCTCTTATGGTTGCCTTGAAAAGGCAGGGTGCAGATATGAAGGAGAAGATTTTAAAATTCAGTTCTACAAGAAATCAAGTGGCCATAAAGTTTTAGCAGGAATTTTTAGAGATGGGTTGTATTATTTGGAAGGTTCAGTTTCAAGATTAGAATCAAATTCTGCTAAGAAAGTTTCAGATAATGCAAGAAAGTGGCATTCTAGACTTGGACACATAAGTCAAAGGAATATGAATGTTCTAGCTAAAGATGGTTATTTGACAGATAAGGATGTTAAAGACTTGGAGTATTGTGAAGTATGTGTTCTAGGAAAAGCTCACAAACAGAGTTAAAAGAAAGGAACACATTCTTCTACTGAAGTATTAAAATACGTGCATTCATACTTATGGGGAACTCCAAGTATTACACCAAGTCTATCTGGAATGCAGTACTTCATTTCATTCATTGATGATTTCTCAAGGAAAGTCTGGATTTATTTCCTAAGGACTAAAGATGAAGCCTCTCAGAAGTTTGTTGATTGGAAGAATTTGGTTGAAAACCAAACAGGTAAGAAGTTGAGATGTCTAAGAACAAATAATGGATTGGAATATTGCAATAACAGATTTGAGACGTTATGTAGAGAATCAGGAATCAAACGACAAAGAACTTTCACATATACTCCGCATCAGAATGGGGTATCAGAAAGAATAAATAGAACAATTATGAATAAAGTTAGGTGTATGCTGACAGAAAGTGGTTTTGAAGAGAAGTTTTGGGCAGAAGCTGCTTCAACAGCAGTCTACCTGATTAATAGATCTCCTAGTTCAACTATTGGTTTTAAGTTACCCAAAGAATTATGGTCAGGATCAAAACCAAGGTTAAATCATCTAAGAAGATTCGGTTGTGCTGCATTTGTTCACGTGGTTCAGTCTAAAACTAGTCCAAGAGCAGTTAAAGATTACTTTATGGGATATCCTCAAGGCACTAAAGGTTTCAGAGTATGGGTTCCAGAATAGAATCAGTGCGTTGTCAGCAGAAACATGATATTTTATGAAGAAGAAGTCTACAAGGATAATTCAGAGTTGACAGAAGATTCAGAGGAAGTAAGAGTTGAAGATCATAATGTTACTAAGGGAAAAAAGTTACTTTTGATTCAGTTCTGATTAAGGGACCCTCCATTGTGTTTATAGAAGAAGACTCAGTTTTAGATGGAGCTCATCAGAATTTGAAGAAGGAAGTTCAAATTCAGGTGGAGCTAATTTGAATTCAGGAACTTTTGGAGTTCAGAATGATCAGTTTGAATCAGAGTTAGAATCAGAACATGTAAATGAAACAGTGCAGGAACAAGAAGACCTAGATAACTATATGCTTGCTAGAGACAGAGTTAGAAGAGAAAGAAAGGCTCCTTCAAGATTTGATGATTTTGATATCATGGCCTATGCTCTATCCGTAGCAGAAGACGTAGAGATTGATGAACCAGGTTGTTATGCAGAAGCTATGAGGAGTGAAAGAAATAATGAGTGGAAGATAGCATGTGTGGAAGAAATGGATTCATTAACAAGAAATCAGACGTGGCAGATTGTAGACAGACCAAACAAGAAGAGAGTTATAGGATGCAGCTGGGTATTCAAGAAAAAGTCAGTTATTCCAGACATATAACAACCTAGGTTCAAAGCTAGATTAGTGGCTAAAGGATTCTCTCAAGTTAAGGGAATAAATTATACAGAGGTATTTGCCCTTGTAGTGAAACATGTATCCATTCGGATAATGTTGGCACTAATAGCCAATCAAGATTTAGATCTTGATCAATTGGACGTGAAAACTGCATTCTTAAATGGGAATCTAGATGAGGAAATCTACATGGAACAACCAGAAGGATTCAAAGTGAAAAGTCAGAAAGATAAAGTCTGTTTACTTAAAAGATCACTATATGGCCTAAAACAGTCACATAGGCAGTGGAATAAGAGATTTAATTATTTTATGAAAGAACAGAAATTCAGACAGAGTCAATATGATCCATGCCTGTATATCAAGGGTTCATGAATTCAATAAGTGATTTATTTACTAATATATGTTGATGATATGTTAGTGGCATTTAAAGATTCAGCTGGTATTCGGAAACTTAAGATAAGTTTGATGAAAGAGTTTGAAATGAAAGACCTAGGAGCTGCTACAAGAATTCTGGGAATGAACATTATCAGAGATAGATAGAAAGGAGTGTTAAAAATTTCACAAGGAAAGTATTTGGAAAAAGTTTTAAAAGCTTTCAATATGTTTGACTGTAAACCAGTGGTTACTCCACTTGGCTCACAGTTCAAACTTAAAAGTCTGAGTGAAGCAGACTTGGAAATTGAGTCAAGGTTTATGTCAGAGGTCCCTTATGCTAGTGCAGCCTCATGTATGCAACGGTTGGTTCTCGACCAGACCTTGCACACTCAGTTGGTGTGTTTAGTAGGTTTATGAGTAAACCTGGTCGTGATCACTGGAGTGCAATTAAGTGGATTTAAAGGTATCTTAAAGGTACAATTGATCACAGTTTGACATTTACTAAAGATTCAGAGTTCAAAGTTAAGGGGTTTTGTGATTCAGATTATGCTACAGATTTAGACAGGAGAAGATCAATTACGGGTTATATTTTTCAAGTTGGAGGCAATACAGTTAGTTTGAGATCAGGTCTCCAACAGTTAGTTGCTCTCTCAACCACATAGGCTGATATATGGCTTTAGGTGAGTCCGTTAAAGAAGCAATTTGGTTGAAAGGCATAGTTGAAGATTTGAGTTTTATTCAAAGCAAGATTAAAGTTCATTGCGATTCACATAGTGCAATTTACTTAGCTAAAAATGGAGGTTTTCACGAAAGAACAAAACATATAGCAGTCAAGTGGCATTTTATCAGAGATGAAATCACAGATGGAGTTATTGAAGTAGTCAAAATTCATACAAGCCAAAACTCAGCATATCTATTGACTAAGAACTTACCTGGAAAGCCCTTTGAAAATGGGCTACTTACCTTGAAGGTGGTTGATTGAGGTTCGGCTCCGTCTGTTTGGTGATTCTTCATGATTCCTTACCTCGTAAACAGAAAAGAGCAGTTAGGGTTAGTATGAGATCTCAACAAAGTTATCAGAATCGTAAACATGCAGATTATTCAACAGTTGTAAGTTTCAAGTGCGGATCTATAAGTTTTAGTCACATGCAGAAGCTGAAAAGGTGTTACCTTTTGTGGTTTTCTTTGTGCCTCTTCGGTCTCGGTTCTTCAGATCTGGATCTTCCTTGATGGTGTCTTCAGTTCTTCTTCTAGGTATTTGAGATATGGTTCCAGAAGCGTTGTTCTCGACATGCATGCAAAGAAAAGTGGTCAGTAAGAGTTTTTTATAAGAAGATGAGAAGTCAGAATCAGTTCGGGTTTGGTTTTACCTCAGAAGATACTGTCAGTTTTACCTTCAAAGAGTATGTTGTTTGACAAAGAAAAAATAAGAAAAGCCAGTAAAGGGAAAAAGGTTCAGAAGGTTAGAAGGAAGAAGAAGAGTTTTAATAAGCTTACCGTTTTGAGTCTTGAAGCAGCCGGTGTTTTCAGAGGTTGTAAGTCGTCGGGCTGTGTTGTTTAGTCGGAGCAAAGTTTGGTTCAGGTGAGTGGTCACCGGAGAAGCCATTGAAGAGGCTGTTCGAGGTTTCACAGAGAGAGAGAGAGAGAGAGGGGAGGTGAAAGGTCAATCGGCGTTTAGGGTTGAGAAAATGAGTTAAGGTGGAGAATTGTGAGTTATATAGCTCGGGCTTTTCTCACTGGGCCGATTAACTTCAAGTGACCTGTGAAGGGAAATGAGGAGGTTATTATGGGCCGTTATTTTTTCTTCAGAAGCCCAATTCGCGTTACCTATATTAGCTGGGCTTGTTATAAAGCCCAGTAATTATCATCATCTTCTTCATTCTATTTCGAAACAGAATAGTAAGAGAGAGAGAGATATCGAGCTTTGATTCGCGTGGTTGATCAAGCTTTATCTTCATGTTGACTCATCTCCATTGCTAAAGGCGATTAGGTTATTCTTCTTGTGCTGATTTCTTTTCAATCTACAAAGAATCACGCATAGATTAGTTTGAGCATAAGTTCCTATATCGATTAGCATTGTATTGGATTTGATCAAAGAGTTTATAGTGAAATCTTGAAGAGAACAGTCTCTTCCCCAAATGTACCAAAAGGGAACTGGGTTAACAAATTTCTTGAGTGTTTAATTGCTTAATTTTGAGTTTCTTAGATCGCAAGTTAAGAAAAAAAACCTAACAGTTAGCATAGAACCTTATAAAGGATTTGTAACATACATTGTGTAGACTAATAGGTTGGAATTCCTTCATTTCCTTGGATTGATTTGTCCTTGGAATAAGGCATGCATTCATCTGGTTAAAGCGCGCATTAAAATTACTGTTTTCCATAATAGTTTTGACCAATCCCACTACATGGGGCCGAACAATATGCCAAAACCGTTGAAAAAAAGATGTCAATCCCGTCGAACCGTGAAACCTTCTCCGGATAAGAAAGAATAGGGCCTCTCTAACATATGCGTTAGTACCACATTTATCTTTGGTGTTACATAACTCGCTACCGGTAATGAAGCCTCTGCAAAATCAACGACTGACGTCAATGAATATAACTTTATAATGTAAGAGGAAGCATCCCCCTCAATCTCTTCTTCTTTCTCAGTCCATACTTTTTACTTAAGTGAAAGGACCATTTACCACATGTTTTACCCCCAACGTGGTTTATTTATATATTACAATCCCCTTCTTATAGTCAGGTCACCCTACTTCACAACTTTCAAATTACCATTTTTTGCTGGTTTCAAATTCCACTTTTTAGTAAGAAGACAAAAATATATGATAGACTCTTGAACAAATTACATAACTATATCAATGAATATATACGTTGTTTCATCGAGTAAGATCGAAGACTGCCTCTTGAACAAGCTCTTCCAATAACAACACTTCAACTTCAGTCCCCAACTTGTTCATTTCGACTTGTAGACTATAACTCCACACTTTTCCCACAACTTCGTCCCTCACCAAACTTTCTCCTACCGATCTGTTAGAGTCAAGAACCATCCACTCCTTTATCTCTGTCCACACATGTTCCATCATGTCAAATCCTGCTATGAAGCCCGTACGTGCAACTGTTGATGTTGTCTCTGTTATGATGGCATTGACGCTGTCGAAAACCAGCTTGCGGTTTGATCCCTGTCTCCTATGATTGCTGAGTTCCTTGTTGGCAAATTTGTCTCTTAACGATGGTTCTAAGGGGCTATCTGGTGAATGCCACCGGGTCCTAAGCGGGTCCTTACCACTGAAACCGGATGCTGTCAATAGTCTTTTGATGAAGTCATACCAGTCTTGATCTTCCTTTATTCCAATTCCGGGTTTAGCTATATCAATGTATGACTCCTCTTCCCATGAGAATACCCGAGCGATCGATCCAATTGGAGGTGACTTGTCAATTCGGTTACATTTCAAAGACTTTTCTTCTCCTGTGAGAGGTGACAATTGCAAAGTGTTACAATTTTTGATACATCTTTTTAGAAAGTTTAACAGCAGAGAGAACTAAAATAACCTTGATTAGTACATGGTTTTGTTGGTCCAGAACATTCTGCATTTCCCTCATATTTCTCTTCGAAAGGCTGCTCTAAAACTGAAACTGGACTCGGCTGCTCCTGCAAACAAATCAATGGCAGTTGACTAAAACGAGAACGGTTTCAGACCATTCCTAAGCTTAACCATTTTCAGTTTTGTGATTTACCTCGCCTGGATTTACACTTGGATGTTGTGGTGCATTCTTGGGCATAGTCAATTGAGACAGAGAATCCATCTTCTCCTTGTTTGCTTTCTTATTCTTGAAGAAGAACAAGTTTGAAACTTTCCATGATGATTTTAAGCTTCTTGACTCGGTAAGCTGTCGGGCAGTTTGTGTTTCTGAAATTCCTGAAATCAATGTCCCGCCATTGAGTCTAATCTCAGGGACAGATTGTGACCTTTCAAAGATATTTAGAGAATCAGTTGTGCTTTCTACTTGATAAAGACCACTGCCAATGCATGAAATTGATCTTCTTGTTTCTTGTTTCGCTTTGTTGCTCTGTTCATTGGAATTGGTTGCTACTTTCTTCTCTACAAGTGTTAGCATATCGCCTAAGGCGGTTGAGGCCTTTGGGTAGTATTTTTGTTGCTGTGTGTCTCCGTTTAGTGACATCATTGCCCACCTTTCAGAAAGCCGTTTCTTTGCCTCTCTGTAGACAGATGACTCTGGCGAAAACGAGGCTCGGCTGAACGTAGAGTGAGAGAAAGGACTTTGAAATCTATCTGCACAGTCCCATGAATGCCTAGAGGGTTGCGACATGATCTCAGAGTTGCTAATATTTCCCACTGGATACTCAGACCTGTTTAACGAACCATCATCCCCGATATAGGCATTGGACAACATAGAGGATGAAGAAGTAGAAGAAGCAATCTCGCTCATGCAGTGCCCCATAAATGTTTCACGTATTTGATGAGTAATTTCCTTTGCCACTTGTCTAGTCTCAACATCTCCATCCTCATCAAAATAAGGAGGAGGAGATGAAGAAGCAATAGCCTTTATGTCTAGAGTCTTCCCTAGACTAGGCTTCAAGATAACTATTCGAGTTGGCTTTGCAGCATCGATCCATCCAGTTTCCTGATTCAAAGAAGCCGATTTCTGAGCATCAACAGCCTTTGAAGGTCTCAATACCGTAATATGCTTAGCCTCTGGATGTGGAGGAACATGCTGAAAGTCAGAAAGATGCTGTGAAGACAACGAATTTGATTCCTGAAGGAACTTTACAAATAAATCTTTGTTGGAACTTAAAACTTCAAGTGCTTCTTGGAACTCCTTAGACCCGTGAAGCCTATCATCTGTTACAAGGCGTTTGGCTTCCATGAACTTTCGACGAACAAGATCCAACTGTTTATTACTTACGCTTCCATTAAACTTTCCTTCTCTTGAAAGGTTGGCCTTCTGAGGCCACTCCCAGACTTCATACCTATCTTTGAACTCTCTGTGATGCTTATGAAACTTTCCAGCATTATTATCCACAGAACTCAACGGAGAGCTTCTGGATCTGCTACATGGTGCAGCTGTCTCTAGATGAAGCTGAGGAAATGCTTCTAGACCCATTAATTTAGCAACCAAATTACTGCAACTCTGTCTATCTTCAACTTCTTTGGACATTTCTCCAGAAATGAGCTTTCTCCAACAGATACAGTTGTTTCCTTGGCTTTTCTTAACTCGTGAAGAAGATACAGTTAAAGCTTTAGCAATTCAGCTTAAGTACGATCTCGAAATCATACAATCATTGACCTAGCTGAGAATCAGTGTTAAAACTGAATCAAAACAAAAGCCTGATAAATCGATGTTTTGAAACAAATGGAAAAACAAAGAAGTAAATCAACAAGAGCAGATCAACTTATTCCAATCAGAATCCGTAGAAAGGAAGAAAAAGTTTCTCATGAAGAGAGCAGATTCTGTTCCGCAACGAGGAAAAAAAAAGCATCGGAAAGTGAGATCGGAGCAAAAGTAAGACATATTCTGCTTTACTCAGAGAGAAAGAGAGAGTGTGTGTGTGAAGAACCTGTTAGAAGCTAACTAGAGTTAGAAACATCTCCAAGCTCCGTTGGTGGTAGACGTCGCCGGGGAAGTAGGTTCGCCGGAGAGGTGTTTCAGTGAATCTAACAGTCACAAGCTATTTGGGGACACGAAAGGGCTTTTATTAGAGGGAAATTTGCAAATTACTATTTTTCATGCCTTCCTTTTTGTAATTTAAATAAATATATTACTATTTTCTGTTTTTTGTCAACAATTCAAATATGTTTAACAAACACACTTTCCCGATTTTTTTAAAAATATTTATTTCTCTGTTATTTTAATTATAGTGTAATGTTTTGATAATCACGTGCATATGATCTGTACAAACTATTAATTGGATAACGTTTTAGTGATATCTTTTGAGGTTTCTATGTTTAAGTAAGATAATATTCATCAACAAAAAAGTAAGAAAATATCATAATTATTTTTGTGATTTAGCGATGGTGTCCGGATTTGTTGGATGATGCAAAAGTTCTATAAATATAATATGGGAGATCTAATTTTTGAAACTTGGGGCGACATGTAGTGGTTTTTTTGGTTTGAAGACTTTCAAAAACCATTAAAGCTATGTTTTACCAATCAAATTTTTTTAATTTTTTTTTGTAGTAAAAACCAAAAAATCCAATTTTTTTTCTTTTCTTTTTTTTAAAAACCATCAATAACTAGGTTTTAGTAAGTTTTAATTTCTTTTATAACTTTAAACAATTAAATATTTTTATATTCTTTTCAAAAAATTATTTAAAATTTATATATAATTCAATAAAACAAAAAAATAGTTCAAAAATAATTCTATTTTATTTTCATTATTATAAGATCCATTTATAAATAATTAACTTTATCTTATATTCATATCATATTAAATTAATAAATTGTAAATACAAAGAAAAAATTCTAAAATAAAAAAACTAAATATGACATAAAATAATCCCACTTATTAAAAATATATTAAAAGGTATTAAAATTTATTCTAATAAATAGTTTTTTTATGAATTTTTTCTTGAATAAATTATATATAATTCTAAATTTTTAAATCAATAAAAATAGTTAATAATTTTGAGCATACATGAAAAAATAATAGTGTGTAAACTTATATTTTATCATTACAAAATTATTAATATGATATAATATTATTTTAGCAAATATTTTATATTATTAAAAATAACAACCACAATTTTTACAGTTTTGGTTACCAATCAGACTTTTACTATCATTCCAAAAAAAAAGTCGCAGTCGTTACAACCAAAAGTTTACAGTAAAAACCAACCATAACAGTCGTTACCAATCAGTCCCTTAAAAATGTTTAATATGATATTCATAATTTTGTGCATACGCTTCTGAATTCGCTCATATTACCATAAATGACACCCCCTCTGTTTTTATTATAAAACGTTTTAGAGTTTTCACACATATTAAAGAAAATAATTAATTTGTCATCTTAAATATAACACTTTTCTCTCAAACCAATTTCTCACAACTTTAAGCCAATAAAAATTCAATAAGTTTATTGTTTTTCACCAATTTTTGTTCATTTAATAAAAAGTTTGTATTAAAAATTTAAAATATTTTTTAATTTGAAACAAGAAAATTTTTTAAAACATCTTTTAATAAAAAAACAAAAAACAGAGGGAGTAATAAAAAAGAGAAATAGAGATGCATTAGTCAAAATTTGATACCATCACATAGCCTAACTTTTTTTATCTATTCTAATTTAAGTACAATTGACAATTCTTCTCGTCTTCTTTAGTTTCTTTCTCTCAACCATTCCGTAATTGGATTAAACCACTTTTCAGCACTAAATCGATCAAGTTAATTTTTTCCAGATAAATCTTGGACATTCTCTAATAAAAATTCTAAATATTTAATAATGTTCCATACTTCTTTGGGTTTTTGTGCAAGAAAGGGTAACCAAAAGTTTAGGAACACTCATAAATCATTTATGATGTATTATAAGTTTATAACCGATGACCCCATTATAAAACTAACATTATTTTTAAGTTCAACATTTTAGTTGCATTTTTGTAATTAAGTGGTAATACAAAAATTCTCCAAAATTATTGGGCAATTCTCAAAATTAATTTGTGTTTAGTTTTCATTCCAAAACAATCTTCACGTGTTTTTTTTTTTTCTTTTCTTCTATATATATAACTGAAGTTTTGTTTTTAAATTATACAAATATATAATTAAACTTTAAACATTCAACATCAAGAGATGATTGGTTAGGGTATAATTGTAAACTAATTGTTGTAAAATTTAGTTTGTAGATATCTTCGCGGTAGCTTCAATTTAAAAGAAGAATAAAAAATACAGATTTGGGCAGTAAGTTTATATAAGACTCACAATTTTTAAAGACGGATAGAAGGATACATCAATAAAATGTGCTTAGGAGCCAACCTTATCATACATCACACATAAATTCTAACAGATAAGCTCTATTTCCAGACCCCAAAATATGAACTAACAAATCTTTACAAATAGTTTTAGTTTATGTGATGTCGTTGGGGAATACAAATTTTAGTGGCACTTTTTTAAAAAAACTTGAAATGCTAATTCTAGAATAAAAACTTTACAAATCTAAAAACTAAAAATCAAAAACTAGAATCTAAATACTACTAAACATTCATTATTTCATTATTTTGTAATTTAAATTCACTAATGAAGTAAAAATATATAGTTACGTCTAAACAAACCAATTTTTTATTGATAAATTATTAGACATTTGTTTTGTTGATAAATATAGTGATGATATAAATTTGAGTAAAAAAATCCAAAGTACAAAAACAACTTTAAAAGTTTTTTTTTGGGTATGAATTCTACTTCAAAAGTTTGAGATAATATTAAAGATGAAATTGTTACTAAGTAATGAAAAAAAAACAATTTTATTTCTCTAGTAAAGTAGTAATAAATTTATACGAATATTTGTCATTATATAAAATATTTCCGTTGCTAATAAATGATCCAAGAATCAATAAAACAATAGCATGTTATATGTTCTTTCATATATATGCAAGCAAATATAGAAGAATAATGATAATCAACTCTAATATGTATGTTATATACCCACCATAATTGGGACCAGGAATATGTTAAATGAACCAACCAACTTATTCTCTGCCCACTCGTAATCAAAAGCATCAATTTGAGATGCAATATTATTAATGCTTGTTTTAGAATCATATATAAGACTTTTTTTTTTATAGTAAAAATAATAGTGACGTAATATCTCATATCGAAAACATAAAAAATCAAAGACTAATATATAAAAGATATAAACCAATTTACTTACTATCAATTGATACTGAAATTAAATTTCATATCTTATTCACAGCCAGACCAAAAATAATCTTACCAATCTTGTCCAAACCACTTAAAATTAATGACCAATAATATCTATTATCCCTTAAGAGACATAGTAGGGATACAAATGTCCAACATCATAAACATAAAATAACAAAAACTAATATAAACGATATATAGATCAATTCATTTACTACCAATTGATCTTGAATTTGAAGTTTATAATCCAAACATGAAAATGATTTTGGTGAAATTGTTAGTAATTTATTTCTGTATATATTTAACTATATGTATTACGGAAATCCGCATTATAAATCGGAAAGTGTCAATTATATAGAAAAATCTCATATATTCTTTGTGGATCACGTGGACACATTTCTCATAACCAAACCATCAAACTTTCAACTTTTGAACTGGTTTGTAGAATTTCGGTTCGATTGCACTAAGTTCGAACTAACTTTTTCGCCCAGTTTTATATCCAGTGGTATAGTCAAACTAACAATTAGTTTGGTTATAGGTGTTTGTATTTATAAAAAGATTATGAAAAGAAAACAAGACAATATTTTATCCAACTAATATGTGTTAGTCAAATAATTGTCTCTTGATTACCACTAAGACAACCTTGAGCATTAGAAGCTGACCACACAAAAAAATATTCATAATTACAATATTTATTGTGGAAAGTGATTATGATTGATGGAAATGGAATACCATCAAATTGAATGTGAGAAAGCAAACTAACCAATATATATCTGCATTACATTCCTTCTATTATTCGGTTTTTTTCTTTAATTCTTTCTCAATCTAGTTTTTTTTATAAGAGAATTAAGTACCAACCAACTACTTTGGTAGTTGAGAAGTGTCTAAGAGGTTCATCAAAAACCAAAGAATGGTGACCAATTACTAATGTCCTAATGAATACCTTTGGCTTTTATCATTTCAACCATATATCAGTCTATGTCGGATTGAGTTATATCCTTCATCTTCATCACTAATGTGGTTATGACAATATTTACAATCATCGATTCTGAACTTGAATGTTCTTATCTAAACGAATGCAGAAATAATGACCACATTGACCCACAATCTTCATACCCGAGTAAGTAAGAGAGATACTGACCTGTGGCAATCGATTCTTATGTCTTCTGAACTTGAATGTTCTTATCTAAACGAATGCTGATTTAATGACCACATTGACTCGCAATTTTCAAAACAGAGTAAGTAAGAGATAAACTGACCTGTGTTAGAGAAGTTCTTAAGTTGCGGCCTTGAGAAATAGCTATTCTATGAATCATTCCAAACTTCAGGTGACTGTATTTGAAATGGTATCCAATTTTGATAACGAGCGGGTTTTGGAGGACTTGAAGCTTCCAATAAATTTGAATTACTGATGCTAGAATACGGAAAAGATAGTGTTTCACATTCAGGGACTTGAAAAAGGAAACGATCCATGGGAGAGTTGGAAAGACTATGATGATATGTGTAATCTGTGGTTAGACAATCTGAGCTAGTTGTGTGATGAAATGTCTGGAGATTCAGGTTTGGAGCAATCACATCTTCATCATCAATAAGATGCCTTTTGATTTCATGCTCAAAATCACTGTCTGAAGCGTAATGAGAGATTAGGGGTAAAGGGTACAGTTCCTTCGTAATCAAATCATATGATGAAGAATAGTCAGAGCTCCATTGATTATCACTCATAGATGGCGATGAAGCATTCGGATATGTGATGAGTTCTGTGTGATAAGTAAGAGGCAAATCATCTGTCTTTCTGGGGCTTTCGGTTTCATTATTCCACCCAAGAAGTAATGTGGATGAAGGCTCTCTATGTTCGTCTGATAAGTGCTCTGAGCTGTATCTGCTTTCTTTTCTGTGATAACCCAGTGAAAGAGGCTTGTATTTTCTGGAATCGAAGCTAGCTATGGGAGAACAGTCCAAAGTTTCTTCCACCGGTAACAACAGGGGCGCTCTCTGTTCCAACATCGGACGTCTGTAAAGCGATTCCTTAGGATATAAAATGGCAAAGCTATCCTCTACCGGTTCACTTGGTATTAAATTGCTGTGAACATGACCTGTTGGAAACAGCAGACTCGGTGCAATGCTATTTTCTAGCGATCCCTGCCAAGAGATCAATCTGTCCTTTTCCATTTGTAGAGCATGGTCAGCTTCTGTATAGTTTTCATGGGACCTTTTAAGGAACTTCGATCTAGGAGAATCAAAAAACGTTCTTCTTTTTACTCTATCTTCTCTATCCTTAGAAAACCTTGAAGGCTGAGAGGAAACAAAAAAAAAAGGTACTTATAATATATCAAGATAAGTAGTAAACACGTAGTCCATGATTCTATCAAGCTTACATGTGACTCCTTGGTTCCAGGAAACAACCGAGTTAGGAGAACAGAAACTAAGTCGTGCCTGAAATTATTACTTTTTCTTTTGAGTGCTTTATAGATACAACTATTGAGACTAAATGTAAACTAACAACTATTGTGTACCCGTTTGAGTTGAGCTCATGAATTTCAGGAAACCAGACATCCTTAACCAACTGATACAGTTTCTTCCTCTTCACAGAAAATATGTCTTCTTTCTCATCACAGATTCCTGATAATTCAAACTACACAATCATGTTTCTTAATTATTGACTATTATGATGGGCTTTTCGGGTAATGTAGACCAATCTAGGAACTAGGGTATATTCAAAATCTACCTCCGGACCTCAGATTGTTACTACTCTGAACCGTGTCTTTGTCCCTGGTTAATGCCGAAGAAGATTTCCCCGCATCTTTCTCTACATAAACAGAAAGACAGCAGAATGTTTACTAATCACAACTGCCCAAATACCTACAAAAGACTCTACAGAATTATTAGCATGTAATGAAGACAAAATGGAGGCATGTATCCCGATAAAAGACATGAGAGCATGTCATGCAAGGTTTTGCACCATGATATCGAAGTAAGGAAGGAGCTGATAAAACTTAAACAACCTCTATCCTTTTGAGTCAAGTTGACATGTGACATAGACAAGCCACATGAACCACCTCTAGTTGTATGAATGGGTGTGGAGAAACTATAACCCTTGTATGCATCTTTAGTTTCGCCATCTTTCACTGCAAATTCTGGTTTTAAATTTGTTGAGATGAAAATTCCCGGGAAAGCCAAGATTACTAGACTCAAACCCTTGTGAATGTTTACCTTCTGATTGGACTCTGGATCTGAAGGTTTTAGGATTTTGCTCGACATTATTTGATGACTTTGAGTTAGAAGATTCAGAGCAGGAACCAAAATTAGACTTCAACTTTTTAAAGAATGCAAACTCCGAGGTCTTGGCGTCAAGCGCTGCATACGAGAGGAGTCGCGTGTAATTACCAACACTGGCGATTTACAATTGAATTCGATAATCTAAATCTGAGCTTATTCGGAATTATAGGTGAATCCAAGGCTAGACGCGAACTTACCTCGTCCCACTTGAGACTCTAGGGATTCGTTCAAGGGACTCCGATGATCAACATCGTTGGATTCGAAAGTCACCCTTTTCCTACGTTTCAAATCTAAACCCAAAAAAAATGAAAGAAAAATTCAATAAAATCACACACAAAGAAGAAGAAACCATGGTTTAAAGTACCTGAATGTTTTCGAGAGCTCGAAGGATCTGTAAGCTTGAACTCAAATCGCGAATCGGTCTTTTTTAGGGTTTCGGCCGCTTTCGTTCGGTAATTCCTTCTTCTCATCGTGGATTACCTGAAATCATTCTGCCGAATCGTGAACATAGTTGGAAATATAAACACATATCAAATTCGATGAAGGAGAAGAGAACGTTTCAAGCTTCCATGGCGAATTTGAAAATGGCGAAGGAACAGAAATTTGGCGGCAATGTAGCCCTAATTAACAGATGCATGCTCAAATGATATAATTTTATTTTTCATTTTAAGGTTGTCACGTCATCACATTATCCTGAAAAAATCACACGTGTTATATCACGAGTGGGTGAAAATCGATTCATCTCAAAGATTTGTCTTTTTTTTTTTTTTCTTAAGCCTTTTGGGATCACACAACCATCTAACAAAATCCTTACAGCACCAAAAAAAAGGAAGAAAATCACAAAGATGGCGATGACGTCAGCAGCTACCGGATTTATTTTCGCGGCCAATGTCCCGGTGGCTGTAAATGGCGGTTCAAAGATCGCTGCCGTATCTTTATTGCCGATGAGAAGAAGCTTTGATTCGAGACTTGTAGTCAGAGCGGCCGAGGAAGCATCTCCAGCAACCGCTTCTTCAGAGGGTTCTTCCACAACCGACGCAGTTGCTCCAACGAAAGCTCCGGCGGCGAAGCCAAAACCTCCTCCGATTGGGCCTAAGAGAGGATCTAAGGTCAGCTCTTGGAATTTATAATTAGTGAATAGTACATGGTTTAGAAATTTCGAGTTTGTTCTGATGAAATTAGAGAATATTGGGTTAAATTATGACAAGCTATCAGGTCTATTTTAAGAGCTACGGTGTTATTTTGAAACTTAAAAATGAATAGGTAGTATAAATGGTGGGCTAATGTAAAACTTGTTTAAACTTTTGGGGATGTATAGGTAAAGATTCTAAGGAAAGAATCATACTGGTACAAGACCGTTGGATCAGTTGTGGCCGTAGATCAGGTAAATGCATCTACTCTTGGAGTCAACATTCTGACGGTTAAATTTCGTTTCATCGTTTAAAATTCCGGTTTAAATTGGACAGGACCCGAAGACTCGATATCCGGTTGTGGTCCGGTTCTCGAAGGTGAATTACGCAAATATATCGACCAACAACTACGCATTGGATGAGATCGAAGAAGTCAAATGAGAGATTGACTTTCTTTGGTATATTTTTAAACCAGTTTGTAATCTTGAACCAAAACCGTATGTACCAATAATCATCTTTTATCTTTTCGAATGATATAAATCTTTATGCATTTAGGGCCCAAAATCCATAAACACCAACAAACTCGTCACAACTCAAATCCATTGGGATTATAGGACTGGATGATTTATTTTCGGTTTGGGATAATGAAATATTGGTTATAGACCGGATCATGTCAATCCAAAAATCTATACTATATAAAAGTATATGATTCTAGCATTTCAGGCTGTCCACGTCAGTATCATTCTAACCAATAAAAACCATACACGTGATTAGTCTTTTTAAGTGGTCAAAGTCTATATCATCTTTCATCTTCACCCTAATTGGATTATAAACGGCGATCGTAGCAGAAATCTAGGCCAATCTTAAATTATAAATGAACGCTTAAACTTCTCACAAATCTTTTCAGTTTTCACTTTCTCTCCCACCAAATTCCTGTCGTTCATGCTTCTCCATACATTATGCTTCATTTTCCAAGTTTGTCCCAAATCTTCTACAAGCCCAGGCAACAAATCTCTGAAGAATCTATCTCCGGCGCCGATATGATCCACCTGCTTTGCCATAAAGGGAGGTATCACCATCTTATTATCTTTATGATAAGTTATATCGCCTTTTTCACCATTACTCACCACCACACAACCATATTGCTTTAATTATTTAATATCCATAAAAAGAGATTCGTCTAATGAAACTTACAGGAATCTGATTCTCTTAAAGTGGTGAAGAAACTTGTATGTAGAAAACCCTAATCAGAGCTTGTGTGTCGACATTCACTACCTTGCATATCACCACCATTTTCTCGAGCGTCTCCAGTAGAATTTTCTAGCCAACTCCAACAGCCATTTTGAATCGGGTGATCTGAAAACTTAAAGTCACAGTTTCATACAAAAGGCGTGGTACCGTTCTCAATCGATTTCTAGGGTTGATCTTATGAATTCCGTCTATATTTTATAGTTATTTTATCTTTGAAATTGTTAATAGATTTTTCAGCCTTGTAACACAATTGTTGTTCCTCCCACTAAGATCCCCACCTGATTAAGGAAATTGAAGTTTTGAGTTGTGCATTTTTTTCAGTTTATCAATAAAAAATTAGAATAATGGGTTTAATTATTTGTTTGTGTTGGTTTCAAGAACCATGTACGAGGAGAAGCTTATGGATACTGGTGAAGATGTAAAATATTTCAAGTCTTTCGTTATTAAAGTAAGTTTCTTCTTATCCTATAATTATACGCTTATGTTTTATGTTTCATTGTATTGAGGAATTTTCATTAATTGCATCTAAAAATATATAAACTAATTTGGTTTTGTTTCAATATGTGATAAGAACAATGTTGTTAATTGTAACATATTTTGTTTAAAGCTACCTTAATCTCTGAGTTTTACGGATTGTTTAAGAGAGTTTATTTTCTTGATTAGTCATTGTATAGGATGCACCTACCTACATCTGGATTTTATCAACCTTATTGTTTTTCTTTAAATTGTCTTCTTGTTACCATACTTCCCAAATTAGGTTGATCCAGAAGTACCCACATCCTTCTCTTTGGTACCCAGGTGAGTTTTCTTCTCATTAGATTTTACAGCTGCTCTATTTTTTGGAGCACTGACACACACACAAAATATATATATATATATATATATATATATATGTGGTCAGTGGTGTGATTGTAAAAGTTATGCGCAATAAAATTTGGTATACAAAGGATGAAAAGACTATATATACATGTATAAATTAAAGGAGAGAAGTAAAAAATTAGGTTTCAAATGCCAGATTGGATGTTAACATTTTGTTTGAGATTCAATTATCTTGATCCAGATCAATGCTAGACATGCTTGTGCTGTTGTTAACTTGTTTTTTTTCCTCACTAACTTGCTTTTTGAGATATCAACTTGGTGAACGTTTTTAGATGCAAATTCACTTATGTCCATATTTTCAGCGTAGGATTGATGCTGCAATGGTGACTGCTAGGATCTACAAGGCAGTATGTGCATTTGCCAAGGTTGCCTACATTGGTCCACCAAGAGATTTTAATTACGACTGTAAACACCTCGGAACTGGGTATGATACCCTCAAAAAAATTGCTGAGGGATATCGCCATCATTGTTGGCGCTGAGATTTTCAATATAACTAATGAAGATGTATGCTATCATCTCTGCTATTGAGACCATTGCTGCAACAGCATTGCACAATTAGCTTTATTTTACAATTTTTAATTAGCTATGTTTCACAATTTTCTTCTCTCTTTCGCAAAAATAAAAGTACTGGTTTGTAGTTACCGACATATTAAGCTTGAGTATCAATTTTTCTTGGGCTTAGCTTTGCGGTGGAATCTGTAAGCAATTTGTAATCTCTAATAAGTTCGTTACTATATGCTGAACTCTGCATTCTTAACCGAATACTTTGTGGCATTCTTGTGTTTCTTCTTTGTACGATTGGATGGCTTTCGGGTAACCTAAAGTTATTGGATAATAGCTTGCTCCAGTCTTTTTGTATGTAAATTATGTAATAGATATTTTTAAGAGAAAGTAATGTTTAGAATTGGTGTAATAACAAATATCGTGATTATCACTATTGTTTCTTTTCTTAAATGCTAGAATTATATGTATTTTCTTTTTCGTAGACAGTATAATTCTATAATAGTTTTAGAGAACAAATTCCTATAATTGTACCTATGTACAATATGTATCTTTCAAATTATAATGGTTTTAGAGAACAAATTAAATTAAATATTAAAATTTAGAACAAAGAGATTTACATGCTAATTTGATAATAAAATAATTGTAACTCAGTTACCCATACAACTGTTTTTATGTAAATAATTAGATACATCATACATTCTTATCTGTAAAATATCTTCTATGAATAAGAATTTATATGTTTAGATGTCTACAAATTTTCAGAGTTTGCTGGTCAAATGGTATCTGAAAAAGATGAAAGGAAAAAATAAATATTTTGTAACTAAATATATCAAATCAATACAAACGCCATAAAATTCATAGGAACATCTCCAATTACATTGTTAAACCAAACCACTTAATATATGGTTTTTGTCCAAGTTTGATTATTTCGATGTTAATAAAATTCTACCTGAAATTAAACTTAATTAATTTGAATTGATAAAACAATAAGCAATCACTTTTAATATTCAAATTTAGCAGGCAATAATAGGATTCGATGTGCCCCTCTAAGCTAATGAAACCTCCCTCCCCCTTAGGCCTTAACCTTACTATTTTTTTTTTTCAAACACTATGGAGCGTCTAGCTCAAAATAAGAGTAGTTTGTAGACTAACAATAATTCATACATTTAAATTTACATATATGAGATAAAAAAACTCATACCAAAAAAATCTATCGTTCCAACTTTCATCTTATCGGCTAAACAAATACAATTTCTTTTATACTTTACCATCGTTTATCAAAACTTTATAACTTTTTAAAAATAATTACAAACCCAAAATTTTTTATTAAGTTAAAGTGATATGAAATCGTTAAAAAGAGAAGAAAAAAAACAAATAACTTAAATGAAAAACGTATAAAAATTTATAATAAAAACTAAATTGAAAAGTATAACCCGCGCATCGCGCGGGAAAAGAATCTAGTATAAAAGAAACCCCACTAAGAAGAAACACTAGTAGTTGTTGATGAGAAATTAAGATCTTAAGACAGTAACAGATTATTCATTCCAACACTCCCAAATAGGAATGTGTATGCAAAATCCAATCTATTGAAAGTACACAATACAAAACATGTGCTTTCTCTCTTCCACCTCTCAAGATGATCCTTCATCGTTTGGCTCACGAATTTGGAGCGATGTTTTCGACAAGCTTGCTTCTAATTCATCCAGCTCATCCATGTCCAAATCATCATCATCATCATCATCATCATCAACTTCTTTCGAACTCTGTTCAGCATCACCACCACTCTTGCTTGTCCCTGCCTCTGATTCATTCTTCTTTGCCTGAAAAGCACAAACTCAAGATTCCATTAACATGATTTGGTTTCAGATGAGAGAGACATAGAGAAAGATCCCACCTTTGGTTCAGACTCTTCCTCCTCTTTTTCTCTCTCGTATCCTTCAAAAGCCTCGGCATCATCCACAAACAAGCTTGCATTCGACAGAAACAACTCCCGACCACTGATAGACAGACATATCAACACAATGAACAAGCAGCTTACTCAGACGAAACATTAGAGATTTAAAGAGGTAAATACCTCATACGGTCATTTTTAGCTCTTTCAGCTTGAGAAGCAGCCAAACCCGCATCTCTCTCAGCTATTTTCTTCCTCTTCCATTCCATAAATAGAGAAGGTGTCATTTGCGTTGCGGTTTTCAGTTTTGCACGCTAAAACAGAGACAAAAGCACATTCAAGTTTTCTAGCAGGTATGATGAGCATATTGGTAAAAACTGGAAGAGTCTTAAACCTCATTTTCGATTTCTTCCTCAACTGGCATCTTTTGCGACTCCTCTTCCAAGAGGGCTTTCATTTGTGATTTAAGTATATATCCAGGAGGAAGAGCGTGTCTATAATGACACTCTTTTGCACCATTCGGACAAGCCCAGAACCACCCATACTGTTTCTTCTCGACAGCGTCCAGAAAATACTTGCAAACCTATTATTAATCAGTAAACACAAAAAAAAATTAGCAATACTATGGCATCCTGAAACAACGGAAGGCCAAAGAATGTTGTAAGACTCAAATGCACCACTGTGTATGATTCTTGAGTAACCATTAAGTTTCACAGTGAACAAACAAGAGAACATGTCACAGCCAAAAAGCCCCCAAAGGAAACAACTTACAATATCTGTTGGCTTATTCTGGTTATATTCATTTTTCTTGGATTCAACAACTTTTTCAAGAGTCTCTTGATCCCACTCTTCCATCGTTCCATCTAAAGTAATGCATATAACAAAAGCAACATAAGGCCATCGGTGAAGGGATCAAAGAGATGGAAACATAAGGCAACTTGGTACCACACTTTCCTTACTACCTTCATCACGCTTATCGCTGTAAATATCAATCTTCTCACCCTTCCTTTGAATGTTCAAATCATGAGAGAATTTGCATTTGAAACCTTTTTGACACTGCCCAGCCTTGAAAAACTCACATAGAATAGACTTTGGATCCACACCTGACAACAAAATATTCTATAAATACATTGAAACATAAGCATCAAGATCACTTAATGAAAAATAGACATACCTACAGGAACTTTTGGTTGACTAATGGCTACCTTAAACAACTCATTCAATTCCTGTTCTCTAGCTTTCTCTTCCTCTTTCTTTTTCTGTTCCAAAATAGATTCATATCTTAACTACAATGGTCAAGAAACTTGAAACCTGTCTCAAGAATCATGCGTTTACCTTTGCTGCTAATTTAGAGGCATCAGGTTTAGGCTGAACAGATTGCTTGAGACTCTGAACATACTTCTGAACATTTTTGCTCTTGTTCTTATTTTTCAATCCGAAAGTTTTGTCTTCCACTTGTTTTTGCTTTTTCGCCAAATCGGCTTTGGGCTGTTGCTTTGGAGGCATCTTAAAATCAATCAAATCCCAAAAGACACCAACTTTTAATGTACACGAATCGATGAAAGCTAATGTATCAAAATTAGGGTTTCGATTATGCTCTGAGTGCAAAAAGAAAAAACTTTGGAAACAGAAACGAGAACCCCAAAATTGAATCGGTAAAAAACACAGAAACTATATGGAATCAAAAACGGCGGAGATTCAGATAATTTGCCGAGAAGCAGAACACAAATGGTTAATTACCGATGAAGATAGGAGGAAAAGAGATGAGACAAAAGGACAACATTTGCCTGAGCTACATGTCTACTCAACATAACTCTTACAAGTTTGGGCCTACCTTAAGGCCCATCTTCTGCATGTAAACTCATAATCTCCTATATTAAACATAAAGGGAAGATTTTTTTTAAATAAAAACTTAAGTTTATAATAAATTATATATTAGTAATTTAAATAAAAATCATTATCTAAACTAAAAAAATTTACCAAGATTTTTTCCCTTTTTATTTTAATTTTTTTTTAATTTTTTTTTAGTTTACAAAAATTATTTTTAGATTAATTTGTGAAAAAATATATATTCTAAAATTATAAATAATAATATATAACATAATAAAATTTTAAATAAATAATTTTAAATTTGTTAATATTTAAATAATATAAAATTATTTATATTATATTTACAATATGCTTGTAAATTTTATATTATTAATTATGTGTATTTTAGTTAATAACCCAATCAAACATATATCTTAAATATATATATATATATATATTATATAAAAAATAATATATTTATTACATTTTATGTTATATAATTAGATATTTCCTAAAAAATAATCACAATTTTACTTCGTATTTATATAAAAAGTGAATTAAGGGTATATACATAAGTAGTTTAGAAATTAAGAATATAACCATGATGCGTATAACAAAATATAGCGGAATTATTATGGGGCATTTATCGCGCTTATACTCCTAAACTCATCCATACGTCAGTCATCCAGTAACTCGCCTACTTGTTGCGGAATTTTGTGTTAGGAGGCGATTCTCGCATTGTAGAAGTTCCTTTGTGGCTGTCATTTCTCTATCATAGTGAGAACATATTATAATTTAAATTTCCCCCTAAAATTGTTCGTCTCTCTCGCTAATGTTCTATATTATAAGGGAAAAAAAAATTTTCTCTGCACAAAAAAAAATCGAAATGGATGGTATACCAAATCCAAGAGCTATGGATGAAGCTAGAAGAATGACAATAGTAAAGAAGTTTTTACATAGTTCCTCTCATCCCCGTCTCACGAATTTCTGACAATGGCACAGATTTCTTGTCGTCATATTTTATCAATTTATAATAGACTAGATTTCGAATAAGAATCAGATTTTGTTTTACTCGCGAATTTTTTTGGATTGTTTTATATATTCGTCTAAACCCAAAACCATGGAAAGTATACCCAAAACCATGGAAAATATACCCAAAGCCATGGAAAACAAACCTAAATCCATGGAAAATAAACCCAAATTCATGAAATGTTTTATCATAGCTATCGGCTGTGATGAAGATGCTTGAGTGTTTTGGATCCATGGAAAATAAACCCAAATATAGGAAAATAAACTCAAACATCATGGAAAATAAATGGAGGAAAAACCGAACCAAAAAATAGACGGAGTATTGTATCAGTCGATTTAATATGCACAAGTTAATATATTGTATACATTTCCTAATAGTAGAACTACATATACTAATCTTTGTATTAATTTTTTTGCCAGCTTGGAAAATAAACCCAAACATAGAAAAATAAACCCAAACGTAGGAAAATAAACTCATACATAAGAAAATAAACCCAAACATAGGAAGATAAACCCATGAAAAACCACACCAAAAAAATAGACGGAGTATTGTATTAGTCGGTTAAATATGCACAAATTAATATACTGTCTACCTTTCCCAATAGTAGAACTACATATACTAATCCTTGTGTTAATTTTTTTCGCAGCTTGAAAGCCAGGACTTAGTGACACTTGTTATTGGAACGTGGAATAAATCAAATAAGGGAATATGGTACTTCACTCATACGCCAAATATGGAGAGAAAACAAATCTGTATATATCACGGAATGCTATATTCTGACCTTGTCAACCTTGTATCTACAACAATACAATTTCGCGGTTTTTTTTAACAGTATGACATTTTCATATAAGTATCCACAATGGATGAATGTTGGAGGAGACACACTTGAGCCTGAGTACATTAAAGACGATAACATGTTTAGGAGTTTGTAACTATGCGTAGAGAAATAGAAGAAGTTGACATGTTCGTTAGTATTAAGCTAGAACAACCATCTCATGGTAATGAATAATTTATATGCGACCGGACCCCAAACTACGAAAGGTCTGCTAATGACGACGATACGAGTAGCGGGGAGGAAGGTTACGAAGCAACTAGGGAGATGTATCATGAGTTTGCCATTCTTGGTTTGGAGGGTGAAGGAGAAGAAGATACTTCTCAACCTTTCACACCTAATCAATGTGTGGTTTCCCCAAACGAGTCAGGTAGTGTCTCTGTCGAAGGTAGCGCGGATGTGACTGGTGAACGGAGTACTGGCAAAGGTGTACTACATACTATAAACGAGAGAGGGAAGGGAACATCATTTGAAGAGAATGTAAGTTCTGATCCCCCGACATACGATCTGGATGCTGCCTATGCAACCACAAATGGTAGGTACGAGCAGCGACATACCACATAACGCTATGTTAATTGAGAAAATGTAAAATAGAGTTGCTAGGCGACTGTTTCAATCATCATCAGAATTGACTAATGATGAATCAGATGGCGAGGCTGAGCAGCATTTTGAGCAATCTATTACCCCTTGGGTAGAGGATGATGAAACGTAACACAATGTTTTTTCAAAAGACATCAATGACCTGGCGATGTTTTCTCGTGATGCTCCCCCCGTGTTCAATGATTTATCTATTGAAGGTACTTAGTAAGCGAAGTAAAGTATATTATACTTTATACTGACTACCACATCTTCATTCGTCAGTGGTTTTATTCTGTTTTGTAATTGATCTGCAGGAGTTGATTTGGCTCTGTTTGACATTACTTACGAGGGTGATAAACTTTTTGTTTGAAGAGCGTTTAGGAACAATGATGATTGCAAGATGAAAATTGCAATAAATGCAATAAATAGAAATTATAACCTTAGAACATCAAGATCTTTTCCTGTTGAAGTGCACTTCAAACCGTTCCCCATGGTGAGTGTATGCAGCAAAGCTCGATGCCTCCAAAAATTTCCATATAAGGCAAACACATTTGTACCATTGTTGTTCGGTTGAGGAACGTAGACATTACCATAAACTGGCAACAACACAAGTCATTGCAAAACTGGTGGCAAAGCATTATCTAGGTATCAAGCGCGGACCAACGCTCTATTCTGTAAGAAAAATAATGCTTGATGATTTTCATGTTAATATATCTTACTGGAAAACATGGAGGGCGAGGGAGCTAGCGATGGACAAGGCATTAGGGAGTTTTTCTGGAAGTTATGCAATAATGCCTAATTACATGGCTTTGTTAGAACATACGAACAAAGGAAGCAAATGTTATATGGAATTCGAAACTGAACATGATGAATCGCGAAGGTTCAAGTACATAATTCATTGCCCTTGCTGGAAGTATTCAAGGATTTGCTTATATGAGGAAGGTTGTCGTTGTGGATGGAACTTCATTGAAAGCTAGTTATGGCGGGACAATTCTAATAGTCGTGTGCCAAGATGGGAATTTTCATATTTTCCCATTAGCTTACGGAATAGTTGACAGTGAAAACGACGAGGCGTGGGAATGGTTTTTCTTGAGATTGAAAAATTTTATTGAAGACAGCAGCGATTTGGTCATAATATCATACATGCACGTAATATATACAATGGGTTAACAAAGGTACAACTTATAGATATATAAATATAGTGTACTGACTTTGGTAGATACTATACCAATACTAATAGATACATCCAAATTCGTAGGTCTATACCAGAGCCAAACATG
The DNA here is from genome assembly GCA_900406425.1 of Iberis pinnata. Taxonomy (NCBI): domain Eukaryota; kingdom Viridiplantae; phylum Streptophyta; class Magnoliopsida; order Brassicales; family Brassicaceae; genus Iberis; species Iberis pinnata. The sequence continues at coordinate 34,557 of OVBE01000482.1, forward strand.
CATGTTGCACGGTTCATCTGTACCATAATGTTAAATCCAATTTCGAACCTAAATCACTAGGTATCATGATGATGAAAGCAGCGAGATGTTACACTGTTGAAGATTTCAACAAGAGGTTCTTAAACATACAGAATACAAACCCAACATGTGTTGCATATCTTCTGGATATAGGTATACGATATATTCATTACGTATATAGATGTTTCTTTGTCATACGTACACATAAGATGTGAAATGTTTATAGGTTTTGGGCACTGGAGTCGTGCTCATTTTGAGGGAAAACAAATTAATATAATGGAAATCGAACATTGCTGAATCATGGAACAATGTTCTAAAGGAAGCAAAATAATATCCATTGGTGATGATGTTGGAGTACATAAGAAGTCAAATAATAAATTGGTTTGCAATCAGAAGGGAAAAATCAAAATCAAACGATTTAAATGGACAGCTGACTCAACAGGTTACAGAGAGGGTTGAGAGGAACTTCGAAGCAGGTATGGAGATATTGGTGAAACCTATATGCCTAACAAAATTCGAAGTCTCAACGAAAAAAGGTTGGTGTTATGTGGTTGACTTTGATGATAAAAGTTGTAGTTTCAAGGAATTTGATATTATTGGAATCCCTTGCGCGCATGCAATAACAGCAGCCTTCCATTTAGACATAGGAACTGAGGCCCTGGTTAGTAGAGAGTATTACAACGAAGCATAGGTTTCTGCATATGCCGAATACATATTTTTTATACCTTTTGTCGGTGGAGATGCTCTAACCGAGTCCTCTGGAAATGGAGGTATCGATTTGCTGCCGCCTAAAGTGAAGAGACCATCTGGTAGGCCGAAGAAAACAAAAATTCGTTCACGTGGGGAGTTCAAGGTAAACACCTGGTGACTGAACAGTTGACATGAGTTTAAATTTCAATTTGTATGATACTCACTGATATTGTTTTTTAGCATAAAGCGTTGCAGGCGTTGCAATATTAGGGGACATAACAGGGCAAGTTGCCGCAACCCAATTTAGGGTAAGCTGAAGTATTATGGGATAGAAATGTTGTTATGGATGGGAACCATGGTCAAATAAGAAGATGGCTGAAGTAGTCGGTAAATTTTTTTGGGTAGTCAGTATAACAAGTGTTGACCTTTTGTTTCTATGTTATAATTTATCGTTTCTGGCTTTATCAAGTTTGGCTATTAAGCAAACAATCTGTAACAAATTTGCAAGGTTGTATGCCTTTCTTTATCTTTGTAATAACTTATATTGGTGAATGCAAGTGTACTATGTTTAAAGTCGTTTACTATGCAAAAACCTAATAACTAGTAGACGGAGTACTGATATGGATAAGCGAAGTAAGACAATGCGCAATTGAAAATGTTAAGAAACTAAAAGACAACCAGCAAACAAGATAATTTCTTTCAAGAGTGAAGCGTCATTTTGAAACAAGAGACTTAAGTTTGGAGGTTTTAAACAAAGGTCATTGAGGGGGTACGAATGATGGTGTGTTGGAGGGTTTAGAACAGACTTAAACACGACCATCTCGTAGTTCATCGCTGCTACATTCAAAATCTCGTCAGTAAGGAATATTCATCTATGCGGTCAAGAGCATGTTTTTCCATGAGGGCAATTGTTCCAACACCAATGAGAACTAAACAAGAGATGCAGAATTTGCGATGAGTATAATATTAAGAAAAAATAAATAATTATTGAGTAAGGAATCACCTTTGCTTTGGATATGAAATTCAAAATCAATCATGTTAACTTGAAAAGGTTCTAAAGAAATATCTTTGCATGGAAGCGCAACTCCATGCCGACTGATGAAATGAGGCAATAGTGTTGATAGGAACCTAAGCTTACGCTGCACTTCAGGCTCTGTAATTTTAATGGGGTTACAGTCCATAACTTCTATTGAGCGTTTCTTGATGTCAATGGACAATCCAACCTAATGTCCACTCCTAATAAGAATGGCGTTGTAGATCCTCTCTATGTTGGTATACCAGTTAGGATGCTTTGAGATAGGAAGTGTTGAATTTCTTGAGAACTGGAATTTGATTTTGTCAATAATGCGCAAAAAGGATGCATATAGTCGCCTCATCTCACTACCCCAACTACTGGGGGACAAAATCGAACTTGCAATGTGGGAATTGATCACGTCTTTTCTGAACAAAACTGAGAACTACATCGCGAACCTAGTGGTGAAGACGTGAGAGAAACATAAACATATGAATGAGTAGTGCGTATATTAAAAGAATATAGTGTGAGATTTTAATATAGTAGCTACCATAAAATTTGTGATACTTACATTTGGTTGCCAGATCTCCGATGGGTTAAATAAGGTTAAGAAGATTGTGTTTTCAACGCTAAAAGTTTTACCAAGGTCGTACACCCTGTTAGAACCAGGTAGTTGTTAGCTAAAAGAAGCGATGAAAGTGTAAGTTAGTGTAAAGTTGGAGTGGTAACCTTGAAATCTGGAAATGGAGCGAAAATCATTGCACTCGGCTTCTGTAGGCGCTTGCAAAGCTTTGAACTCAAAAATTAGAGTAGATAGAGTGAATTCCTCTGTATCTGCCTCCTCAACAGATGATAGAAGCATTGTCTTATGTGTGTTTGCAACATGTTGACTCTTTTTCTTTGGTGGTGCAACAATAGGAGGAGTGAAAGTATCAGGCTTTGACCGCACCCTGCAACTTCTTCAGACAACCTCTTTTTTGGGGGTGGCTTACTCTCTGCCTGCCTCTTCCTCTTTGTAGGGTAGTTGGTAGTGTTCATCAGCCTGAGCCCTTGTTTTTCTGGTTTCCGCTCATTTTCTGGCCGCCTGCTTAATGTTGAACAATGTTTCCGTGTCATCTGTGTCTTCATCAATGGTAGATTCACCAACATTTTGCTCTTGAACGTATTACAAAAAATAGACAGTAGAACTAAAAGGATAGGTGAAGTACACATTAACAACAAACATGACGAGAGTTCTCTTAGGTTGGCTTTGGTGTCCGAGAGCATCCACTTTTCTAAATGTCTCGGACACCAAAATACCTTCGACGACGCAAGGGAACTGAGTTTATGAAAGCTGTTTGTAAAGTCCATTAAAATATTGGCATCCTTTGTGCTTTCAACATATGAAAGGGGATAAACCTAGTTTAGATGTTGGTGTAGTCATCAATGAATATTTACACACTGTAAACAAAAACGCTTATTACACATTAAATAGTACCTTGATAAAATCTGCTGCATTTACGCCGGGTGAAGCAATTTGGTTTACGTTACCTTGTATTTGATTCCTATGATTGGAATCTGGTCATTATGATGCTGGAAAGAATTACCTGATCTGATTTGTTCTTGACCTTCAAATTGTGTTAAATTAAGTGAGAAGGACGGAGGTTGAATAATCATAAGCGATGGTGCAACATTTTCGGTAGGATTACTGGAACTTGTTCCCGTATGATGATGACTGACCCCAAGAATCAACATTTTAGCAACACTTGAAGGAGCACATAGTTCATATACGACTATGAGTAGGCTGAATATAGCACTAGAAATTGTAGAAGCTAAAGGAGAGAAACTGTTTTAAATACCAGGTATAGCCGTAGCCATGTTTTCCGCATAAGGACCTTGAGATAAATGGAGATTGAACGACAGAGCATCAATATCGTTGATGTTTTTCGAATGATAAACACTTTGGTAAGTCGTAGAAGGTTCGACAACAGCTTCGTTGACCCCCAGCTGACCATTTGAAAGGAACGGGAAGGAGAAGCATATTTATGAGTTGGTATTGGTATACGAACTATTGTTTTAAGATGAATAGAATGAGTACAAATCACATGTGATAAACTGAGTGTTACCAGTTTGATCGATTTCCATGTTGGTGTGCTGGCTATTTGGAAGAGGTGTTTCTAGAGGCGGCATTGATGAAGTTGACAGAATCTTTTGCCATGGAGATGTTGAGTCCTTTTGAGGGACATAGACTTCCTCCGTAGGAAAAGAAGAAGAAATACCGCGCATTACGTTTGTAATTATTTCGTCTGCTTGTACCTTTGATTGTAAACTGGGGTACTCGTCCAAGGAGTTGTTTCATTTTTTCCTTATATCGACATCTCTCGACTATGGAACCGTGAAAAGGGAGAAAGACAATGAAACAAAAGAGTTACTTTGGAAGTAGAAGCTTTATGGAGAAACAAAGGTATCCGATAAACACATCCCAGTGGATGAAGTATCAACTTCTGGGATTGTTTTGGACATGCTTCCTTGTTGAATGAGTTTCTCGACATCTTTGTACAACTTCCCAACAACCGCATCAAAGTGGGTTACGACAGTCTTTGCAACAACGGAGTCCATGTGTGTTATGAGACTCCTTGTATATCCTTCAAATGCAGGCAATGTTTGTTTTATAACCATAGAACTGATCTTACGGGTCAGTGATTCTTTATTAAATGGAGTGTTTCTGTCCGAAGTACCACGTCTACGGGCGTCATTGTTGGGGGGGGGGGGCCAGCCGCAATACTTTCTTCCTCGTTATCATCTCCTCGACTCTTTTCGGCATCTGTTTGCTTCTTTGCTTCCTCAGCCCTTTTGTGTGCCTCGATAACATCTGCAGCACGGAGACCACCATTCCAGGAATTAGTCTCGAAAGAGTGTTCATCAACTATCAACTGGAGGAGATAATCGACAACAGGATCATCTTGGTCAGCATCTAAATCGAATTCATCTAGTACCATAGTAAACTGATAATACCGACTTAACCACATTGTAAAAAAGAGTGTAATTTCGAAAAATATAGAAGTTGAAGAGAAAGCTTCTGATTGTTTTGAATGGCGTTTTTTTTCCCGAGTTTTAGTGGTCAAATTGAGTTTTGCAGACAAATGGATTTCATGGATCATGTTTTGTGTCTTATACAAAGTGAGCCATGTCTTAACTTATTCATATCATGCATTAAGGTCCTAATAGCGAACTTTAATACAACGGAAAGCCAAAAGTTCCCTATTTGAATGTGACAAGATTGCTAATATTTGTTTTCTCATAGCAAACAACATTTACTTTTCTAGACTCTCTGGGATGATCAGAGAAACAAATCGGCAAAAAAAAAAAAAAAAACTTTGGAGCCGTCAATATCTGAAGACTCTTTCTCCTGTTTCTTTGGATGGTGTGGTTTCTCATAATTTACTATTGTAAGAAGACAAAAGCTGGATTTTCCCTAAGTTCCTCAGCAGGTTTCACTTGAGCAAAGTCAGTATCTTGCATTGAATTAGATAACTCATCGATCGAAAAGGAAATGCTGTTGCTGCACACAACCAAAAAGGAACTATTTTGTAAGATCTAGCAGCAAAAGAGATTATTCTCATGTAAAAGCCCATGCTTGCTTACCTAGAACCATCTTTTAACAAGAAGTCACTGCTGTCTGTCATAACTCCTGTCATGCTTGCAATTACCTGTGAACAATCCTCAATTTTACTAGAGCTAAGGAAGGATCTTAAAGAAGCATATGATAAAGGAAAACTTACATCTTGCGAAACGCTTTTTGTGTTGTAGATTTCATCCTTGTACAGAGTACATAGTTTGAAATGTTGTTGTATTGTAAGGATCTAAGTGACCATAAAGAAAGAAATAAAGTGTGTAAATCACTATGTCAAAGTTCATTAGCTACAATTTGTTAGAGAGACTTACAGGACACAGATCATATGCAATCTCATCGTAAGAGATTTTGTATTTCTTGTGAATGAGCTGTTGTAGACGCAAATGTGAGAAATGCAATCAACTCAAGTTAAATTTAAAGTTGATTTTCTTAGCAAACATACCAAGAATCCAATAGCTTGTCTGGTATGTTTGAGTTCATCCCAAGCATACTGTCAAATACGAGTATCCATAGGTGAGATAAGAAAGGAAACTAACCGAAGATGGATGACAAAAGACAAGAATGGAACCTCTTCTTTTGTTTCGGAGCACCATTTCTCTAACTTCTCTAAGCCAGATTTTACATATTCTCCATTGATGAACGAACAGTTATCTGGTCGAGTGACAAGGCTGCAGTTCAGAAATAAGAAGGCGATTAAATTCTGTTTGCCATAGAGAGATGCCTGTTCCATAATAGAGTGTAAACAGTCTCTCACCTGTTACATAGTTGGACATTGATGAGTGAGAAAGCCTGAGAGAATATCTTCTGAATAAGAACCGGAGAAACCTGTAACAAGAACAAGCTATAAAGAAATTCTTCACATTTAGAGAGATAAGAGCTGTAAGTGGCACATACAAAGCTCTCTTTTAGTGCGCTTAGCAGTGCATCTAACCCTTCAATAATCCCTTGCCAGTATTTAGCAGTGCTTATAGATATTAGCGCAGTCCCCTTGGATGTTTTTGGTGCCTAGTGAGATCCTCTCATGTCAGCTTACAACACATACATACACAAAGGCAAGACAAAAAACAGAGAAGCATAGCGGATCATAGCATATCACCTGAATGCAAAGCGTAAGAAAAGTGTTCAACTCCTTTTTCAGGTTGTCCCAAATAATTCCAATGATCTTTTCAACATATGCTGCAAGCTGCTGCTTGAAATGCAAAGCTGGATCCTTTGCTTTAACAGGGCGAATCGCTTCAGCCGCTGGAGAACGGAAACCCTGGTAAATAAAAGACTATTAGTTTTTGGAGAAAAGACTCATAAACATAAGATAATCAGACTATTACCTTGGTCATCCATCGGACCAAGGAAGGTGACTTTCGAAGTGGAGTGGAACCGGTTCCACCAGATTTCAGACTTTGTTGGAGCATGAACAATAAGGTTGAAGTATTGGATAACCAATATGCCAAATTCGCATTGTCATCTTCATTCTGATAGTAATAATCATTAAACTCTGATAAAATGCCAGATTGATTATTACTACAACCATTTTAGTACCTTGATAACTGAACCGATCATTTGAACAAGACGATCAAACACATTGGTTCTTTCTGCTTCAAAGGATTTCCAATGAAGAAGACATTTGTAGATGGTAAATGCTGCTACTGGCTTCCCCTGGCTGAATCCAACATTTTTTGTGACACAGTTGATCAGTGCGTCTACATCTTCCTGTACCAACAAAAAATGAAAAAAAGATCTCTCTTCAACTACATATTTAAGATTGGAAGCACAACAAAAATTACTTATAAATAAACAACATACATGTTGAGGGTCAGTATGTGATTCCATCAACTTAGTGTCAGATCCTGATTCTTGTACCCTTGCCGGTGTTGTAAACTCAGCTACCTGTAGAGACAAACTTTTAAGGACATAGAAACAAATGGTGTAAAACTAGACAGAGAAGCAAACACATAAGTTACATTGAGTTGACTTTCTTCACTGGAATGGTGGCCATTTTGCAAGTTCTGCATAAACAAGAGAATTATCGTAAATTAGTATTGATTGAGAGAGTCAGATGTCTTCGTCCAACGTCTACCTTTACCGGAGTAGAAGGGGAATGTCCTGATGCTGTCTTTACAGGTGTGCTTAAGACAGATTGTTTCAAAAGTTTATTTTCATGATTCACATCCTCTAATTTCTCTACGAGTCTGCAAATGAAGAAAAAGGCGCATATGTTGAGTGTCAGTGGGTTATAATAACCTTAAAACCTTTGATAGCAAATAGACCAAAAGTGAATACTTGTTCATTGCAGTCTTTAAATTAACAATCTTGTTTTCAGCATCTAAAGCCTGCTTCAGCCTCTCCTCACTAATTTTGCTTGTCTCCTCTAGTTTTTTCTCTGTTTCATCAATCTTCATCTCCAACGAACTTACCATGGACTACATATGGAAGAGAAGTGAAATTTCAGATATTGCTTTGAAATCCTTAGTAGAAGCAAAGTTCTTACCTTGAGCTTTTCATTTTCATTCTTGAGTTTCTCCATTAGTTTGGTGTCAACAACAGGAACCTCCTTTACCAAGGAAACAGTTTCTGCAGCCCTTTTTGCAGCTTCCACTTCCTTCAAGAGGGACACTTTGGTTTCCTTGTAATCGAGTTGCATTTTCTCTAATGCTAATTGCAGTTTTGAATTTTCTTGTGATTTACTTTCTTCCACGTCCACCTACAATAACAGGTGAAGAATGTGTTGAATCAGCATCCAGAGACATATTTATAGAAAACTTTCAAGGATGAGTAGGAAACCGGAAAAAACAAAAGAAAACATAAGGGGCGATGTTTTATCTGACCCTCATGCGTTTCTCTAGCTGCAGTCTCCATGTGAGTTCTTCCACTTGCTTTTCAAGCTTACTATTAGCAGCTTGAAGGGCTCCAGTTTCTCTTGCAGCCTGCACGAAATATTGAAGGCATCATCTAATACCACTACTTAAACTCATTAAAGCAAGAAGTAGAAAATCTCACCATCTTAAGCTCACGCAGTTCTTTACGGGCTAGCCTTGCTCTCCATGCACTTTGTGTTGTAATTGCTGCTTTCTTCAGTTTCTTGTAATTTAACTCGGCCAGGAATCTACGACAATGGCTCTGGTATATGCAAAACAAACAATCAGAGTTTAGAAGAAATTTGGAGGAATGAGAAAAGCTCAAAGATGAAAAGAATAAGAAAAGAGAATTTTGTTACCTGACCAACAATTGTGGCCTTGGTCTTCCTTCGTAGTACATCACGAGCCGCCATACCGCGCAAACCTGACTGAACCATAACAACAGCCTCTTCGTAAAATCTCCTCTTCGCAAGGAGGATCCGATAATTTTTCTGGATCTTTAAAGCAGCAGCTTCTCTGCGCAAGTCCTCAAAGAAACGTCGACCAAGTTGACCTGTAAACAATGGATAACAGTCACATTTATCTCTAACTGTCTGAATACTTAAGTCCGAATGTACTCTCTGCAAACTTTTAGATACCTCTGTGCACAGCCTGTATATTTATTGCAGCATTGCGGATCATAACATAGGTTTTGCGAGACAGGTATGAGCGGAATTTCCACTGGATAGTGCTAGCTGCTCTTCCTAAGACCTCAGTCCTCCGATTATCTAACTCAGCCATCTGTCCAGCCATGAGAAAAACCTTCGTCTTTCCAATCTGCAAAAACAAGAACATTAAGCTCCTCATAAAATCCCAGAATGTATTCAAAACATGATGTGCACAAAATAAGTACCTGGTAGCTTTTGAGTCCAACGATCTCCAGAAGTTTCTTGCAGGCTGCTTTCTCATCAGAACTAGTAAGAACAAGCCAAAAGTTACAACATTTTCAATATCTGAATAAGATTTCAACCTCTGGATTGAGAGTGTCAAACCTTTTCTCCAAAGTAACAGAAGTTAGGATACTAAATCTGTCTAGGAATTCATCAAAATGTTTTCTTGCAGGATACCCAGCACGGCAAATCCTGATTGCCTCCATCACTCCCTGAATATATGCTTATGCAGAACTTAAAACTCGCACAGAATTATAACAAAACAAATATGTTCAGACAAACCAACAATGTATGTGAATCTCACCCCACAGCATAGCTGTTGCCGAACATTTTGGTTCTCAAAGATAGAAGGCTTCAGAAGATTATTAGGCTTCACACAACGAATATAGTGGGGCTTAGTAGTTTTAAGACTTTCAATTAATGACGCCAATTGTTGCTGCATAAGTAAGACAAGTGACTTCAGTAATCTTGCAATGGGACCACACGCTTATCTACATAATAAGTACTTCATTTTACTGTACCTTAAACTGTGAACCAACAGAAGAAAATTTCGACTGTTTATTAGAATCTTCCACTTGAGGAGGAAATAGACCTGCAACAAAATTACACCTAGAAGCACCTAGCAGAGCCTGATGCTCAGAAACAACATAATCTTTGTTCTTTTCTAGAAACTGTTCAGTCTGATAAGTGACCTGAAAGATAACTCAGTAATTTTAGGATATATACAACTAGTATTTTGGTACATGAAACTCAGAAAGCTAAAGCATGTTTGTACTCACATCACCAGCATAGTGGCAGATTGTGAAGTCTGTGCGAGATAACTTTGGCTTGCTTAAGTACTTGTTTCCTTTGAACGTTTGATACAGCTTTTGAGAAAATGTTTCATGGGTTGATTTTGGGAACATGCTGCAAGATATATGTATAAAACCCAACATTAAAGGAGAGATCTCAATACGGAATAGTAGCAATTGAAGATCTTAGCTTACCAAGCTTCGTCCAGAAGAGCGATAATACCACCAGGTTTCTGAAATGTGAGAAAACAATGATGAACACACGAGTTTGAGTCAAAAAAGAAACATATCACTAAGTACTTCCAGGTAAAAGACAGTGAAACTAGATACCTTCTCAATAAGTTCCAAAACTTCTCGATTTTCTGGGAATTCTATGTATGTCCACTCAATTTCTTCTTTCTCGTACTCATCTTGTTCCATTTTAAAGACGTGCTGCTCAGAAGAAGAATCACATATCAGCTGAATAAAAGGCAACAAACAAAAGAAGGAGCAGACCTCAGACAAACCTGAGTAAAATGTTGCTGAAGTTTCTCATTCGTCAAATTGATACAAAATTGCTCAAAACTGCAAAAACCAACCATGCCATTAGTAAGCATCAGAGCAATATGCATTGAGACTTATCACCTCCATTCTATATCAAAATGCACCTGTTTTTCTTGAAACTCTCAAACCCATAAATATCTAGCACTCCTATTGTGTTCTTTGAGTCAGGATCTTGCCCAATTGAATTGTTGATCTTGTTCACTATCCTACAAGAGCAAAACAATAAAGAGAATCATCAAGCTGCAAGAGTCATATGTTCATAATACTATACATACCAATCAAACAATCTTGAGTAGACAAATTTTGCCAATGCGTCTCTGCTAAATGCTGCGGATTCAGGATCCAAGCATCTGGAAATTGTTTCTTCAGGTGTTACCATTACACGTTGACAAAGAGAATCTTCCAGGGCCTGCTCATCACACCTGCCAAAGTTAAAGGAGTCAGGGATAGTTTATCTTCAAATTGAAAGTCATAAACACAATTAGTTACGGACATGAAAAGCTCAGCTGCAATCTTTAGGTGTTTCTTAGACTCCTTGTCTTTTGGAATTGATGAGTCTGCTTCTTCTCCATTTGCAAATTCTATGTTACCGAGATGAAGAATAGCTGCCACAACTCGAAATATTGCTTCCTGAAAAGAAAGTGAAATCAAATACACTCCTTATTTTTACTAGGAGAAGGTTAACAAAAAACTACCTGCTCCTCTAAACTTATCCCAACAATGCTCATTGCTTCTCGAGTTTTAGCATACTCCTTCGCATCATCCATCTCCTCTAACTTAATACAATGTGATTGATTCAAATAATGGAATTGTTCTGGATCCTCTAGTTTTAGTTTTCCAGTCACCTGTCATTATCATAATAGTTGGGTGTTTAGCCTAATTGATAGCTATTTGAAATATCTAAGAACTCTGACATGTTAGAAAACAAAACCTCGGGTGGTGCAGCACAAAGCATGTAGAAACAATGATAGTTTCTCTCGGCCTCTGACACCTGACAAACTCTTGACCTCTCTAACAAATAAGTCCTGATAGCGGCTCCTGATATCTTTCCTCCTTTATCAAACTGAATCTCCACGTATTTACCAAATCGACTACAACATCATATTGATGAAAATTTAGTCAATAGAGACATTCAGTAACAAAGTGATGCGTGATAGATTCACCTTGAATTGTTGTTCCTGACGGTTTTTGCATTCCCAAAAGCTTCTAAGACAGGATTTGACTGCACAAACAAAAATAAAGAAGGAAAACATAACCCATTCATGTTAAGGAATGATGTTTTACCAATGTCTGACATTCCACAAGGTCTACAATAATATTATATTTGCCATTAATCACACCTCTAAAACTTGATTTTCGACAGTCCTTTTGTCAGAAACAGCTCGACCTCCAATTTTTGCAAGGTATTTCATAAGCATTTTAGTACTCTCAGTCTTCCCTGCTCCACTTTCGCCACTTACTAAGATTGATTGACTAATTCCCTCGTTAATCATTTGTCTACATCACGCAGAAAAAAACCAATGATGAATGAAACACAGAGAAAATGTAAGTTCAATGTGAAATGGCAGGGCAGGTACCTGTAAGCTGCATCCGCAACTGCAAATGGATGGGGACTCAATTCTCCAAAGGAGGCTCCTTTATATTGTGCAATCATATGGTCATTGTAAAGATTCTCTAGTTTTTTAAAAGGGTTTACCGCAATCAAAATATTTCCTGTATAAGTCTAGCAAAAAAACAACAACACAATTTAGGCCAAATGTTTTAAAACAGCAGAAAACAGAAGGGGACTGAGACTCACATATATTTCATCTATGTAATATCTTGATTTCAAATTTTCAAGGACTCCGGGTTCATGTAAATAGGCTAGCGTTGTCATATCATCCACTCCAGAAGGTGGAACTTCCATATCTTTTGGATATGTGTTTGAAACTTTGACAACTACCTGAAACAATCTCATGAAAATGTATCAAGATACAGATTCTATCCTTAAGCATAGTTTTTACATTCAGTAGTTATACATACCGTCTTCTTCCCTGAGGAACATTGGACTTTTATATCACTTCCTTTAACCTCAATAACTTCACCATCTATCCAAGCTTCATCCGTATCTTCCACCCAAACAAATGAACCAACTTTAACTTTGGGATATGTGTTTGAAACTTTGACAATGACCTGAAAAGATCAAACAGAAACATGAAAGAACATATACAGATTCCATACAGTTATATTAATTATACATACCATCTTCCCTGAGGTACATTGGACTTTAATATCTTCTCCATTAACAACTTCAATAACTTCACCATCTATCCATGTCTCCTTTGGCTCTTCCACCCAAACGAATGAGCCAACTTTAACTGCCTGAAGAAACCAACAAATTGAATACAATATAATTTGGACTGAAGAAAACATATATATTTTCCAGTTTAGACCCCACCATATTTAATAATAACCCAGAAAGCAACATTATGATTTAGTCATCTTTATATAATTATAATTCCCAAGTGATTACAGAGCATTGTCAAATGAATCCCAGAAGAAGCAAAAATGTATTGAAACTTGGTAAAACACAATTTGGATGAGAACATAATACATTTCCACCAAGAAAAGTTAATACATTTGCAAAAAAAATTAAAACTTTGAGATCGAAATGGTGATAAAACCCAACAAATAGAGCAGTACCATTTTCGCCGGAGATTTATGAAATTAGAAACCCAAAAGAGATTCCTCCAGAAACATAGAAATTTTATCACTTTCTCAAGCTGGAGAGAAAGTTGTGTGACTCAGAGCGAATAGATTCTCAGGAAAGAAGAAACACAAGAAAGGGATTAAAATCTTATAGAGAGTTGGTATAAGTGTGAAAGCTTTTAAACCCTTTGAACAAATCCAGAAAAAAAGAAAAGAAAATTGGAAATCATAAATCTTCCTCTTTTTATATTTTGGTTTCTTTTAAATTCTTCTCTCTTTCTATTTCCTTGAAGAAATTAGTCTTCCATAGTAAGAAATTTAGCGTAAATTAGCAGTGTATTCCCAAAAAAACCACATTTTTCTTCTGTAATTTATTAACTCTCTTATTTTTAATAAATTGGGAAAATCCAAACAATCCCTATTTTGCCTCATTTACTTAAAGTTGATAACTTTTTCCCTTTTGCACTCTAATTAGTCAATTTGTTCTTTCAAACCTCTATGCATATCATTCATTATATTCACATAATTGTGTGATTTAGGTGTTGACTAATTTTTTTTAAAGTACTTATTTAGTCATGGAAATATTTAATATCATATTTTTTAATCTGCAATATAGATAAAAGTACGTAAATATTTTGTATAAAATACTAATGAGCCAATAAAATGATTACATGTGATTTTGAGTTTTAAATTATCTACTAAGAAAAATTTATTTTATTTTCTAGATGTTTCCGACATTTTTTAATATAATTTTTATACCATAATGAAATTTTCTATTTTTTTGTCACTATTGGGATCACAACAGACGACCATAATAACCAGTTTTTACATAATAACATGCAATTCTTATACTATCGTAGATACGAAGACTCAATCTTTAGTGGGATGGTGCTACCTAGAGGTGTCAAAACGGGTTAAAACCCACGGGTTCAGCCTAATCCGGACCGCCATGGGACGGGATTGGACAAAAAAAATTTTGTCCATATAAAGGCGGGTCTCACAAGTTGACCTATCACGAACCGCGGGTTTTTGTCCGCGGGTTGACGGGTCGGCCCGCAAACTCCAAATATAAATAAAAAGTAATTAAATAATAAATAATTTATTGTCTTTAATAAATTATATTTTACAAAATATGTAATATAACATACAAGTTTAGTGTATAAAATTAAAAAATTTATAAAAATATATATTTATATTATTTTTCGCTAAATTAAGTTATAAAATTTAAAATTTATATATTTTTATTTTAAATTTTATATAATCTAAGTATAAATAAAGGACCCGCTGGTCGACCTGCTAAACCACAAAATCCGCGGGTGCGGGGTTGGACATACTATTAATTGTCCATGGGCTTTGCGGGTCAACCCGCCATGAGATTTATGAATGCCACTAGGCCAAATCACCTTTCCTGAAATTTTCTATTTTATTAACTAGTTTTAAAAGAATTATCAAATTAATCTATATATAAATAAAATTATAAACGCTCAAGTTATTTAAACATGTCCGTTAATTATGGTAAAAGGAATTAATTTAAAATACAGCTAGCAAATTTTTTTGTCACAAGGTAGCAAACTTTTACTCGTGATAAATATGTTTTCCAGTTTACACCATTAAATTGAGTTAAATATATCTTTATTTCCTCTTTGAATTCAATTAATTTTGTAATATACCAACTTTAGATTTATTGATTAAAGTATATACAAAAATTTATTATTTTGTGTTAACCAAAGTATCTCAAAATAAAAAAACATAATTATCTAATTATTTCCGAAAATCATAAATAAGTATGGTAGTGAAAAAACTCTAGATCTACATAGAAAGCTAGAAACCCATACATATTATTCTCAATGTAGAATATATGCACATAAGATTGAACATGAGTTGCCAAAAGTGTCTGGTCAAGGCAGTTTAACTTAAACCACTAGGCACTACCTAAAGTCTCGACACCTTCCACACACTTTTAT
>OVBE01000483.1:0-49646 GCA_900406425.1 Iberis pinnata
TTTTTTTTTTTTTTTTTGTCAAGTTACTATCATAAATCCTTTTAGACTTTTGAGTTTACTTTCATTTATTATTTCATATATTGTAAAATGTTAAGTGAGACAAAAGGAAATTGTAAAATGTTTTTTAATAGAATTTGAAAATGATAAAAAAACCCTTTAATTCACACCACAAAGCAAATAAAAGTATGCCACGTATCGGGTTTATTTTGGTGGTAAATTCAATCACACAGTCGAGGAAACAAATGACCAGACAATACATTTTATCCGCTAGGGTTTTGTAGCAAGGGTTTCGCTTCTGCCTCGCCATTTTCTCCTTATCGCCTATGGCGAAACCAAGTCGTGGCCGTCGTTCTCCTTCCGTTTCTGGCTCTTCATCTCGCTCCAGTTCCAGATCTCGTTCCCGTTCGAGTCCCTCGAGGTCCCTTTCGCGCTCCCGGTCCCGTTCTAGATCACTCTCTTCATCTTCCCGTAGCGTCAGTTCTGGGAGTCGCAGTCCTCCACCTCGTGGTAAAAGGTTAGCGTTTCTTTCATAAATCTCAAATTCCCCTTGTTGCTTCCCGTAATTTCGAATTGGGGTTTATAAATTGGTTCCGTTATGATGTGAGTTGAGTACGAATCTTGCTTTACTTCCTCTTTGTTCGAATAATGTTAGAATGGAGATTGTTGCGTTTAATAATTTATATATGTGATGTTCTGATCTATCTTTTGCAGTCCTGCTAGGCGAGGTCGCTCTCCTCATCCACCATCTAAAGGAACTTCTTCACCTCCTAGGTAATTCAAAACTCTTATGCTCATACGCATATTCTAGTTTTAAATATCACATTGGACCTTAACGTTCCTCTAGATGTATATATATATATATATTATCTCTGTGTGAGCTTGTAAGTTGAAGCTTGAGTCTTAGTTAAAAAATTCAGTTATACTCAAGAATGGTAGTACCATTTAAAGTGATATGTATCTAATACATGTTTGTATCTCTTCTTGAAAATTCGTCCTATTCTCACATTGGCTGACTTTCAATCGACTAATGGTTTCAGGAAAGCTACGCCTATTCAAGAATCTCTTGTTCTCCATATTGATTCTCTTAGTAGAAATGTGAATGAAGGCCATCTGAAAGAAATATTTGGTACGCTGATTGATCTTTTATATTTCTTCTGCATGTACTGATATTATTACATGATAACTGAGTACCCTTGTAGTGTGCTTTAGCCTTTAGGCCTCTACTGTGATAAGTAGTATTTAGATTGTTTTGGTTATGGATCATTACTGGTGTTATGATTATTGTATTTTGTTTGTGATAACCAGTTTTTTTGGCTGAATGTTACTTCTTCACACTCTGTTAGTAATGGCCTGTTTTTGTATTTTAGGCAACTTTGGTGAAGTTATACATGTTGACCTTGCAATAGATCGAGCTGTAAGTCGCTATTTTGCTGCTCTCTTTTTTTTGCATTACCTGTTAAGAAATATGCTCTCAGTTCATTTGAATATTTACAGGTTAATCTTCCAAAAGGATATGCTTATGTTGAGTTTAAGGCAAGAGCTGATGCTGAGAAAGCACAGCTGTTCATGGATGGTGTATGTCTCTTTCCAAATATGTAATGCATTATGTGTATACTTAACGAACGGTTGAGAAATTTCATGCATGTTTTGTTTGATTACTTAACGCAGGGACAAATTGATGGAAACGTTGTCAAGGCAAAGTTCACACTACCACCGCGTCAGAAAGTATCTTCACCTCCTAAACCTGTCTCAAGTGCACCAAAAAGAGACGCCCCGAAATCTGACATTGAGAAAGATGGGCCCAAGCGCCCAAGAGATGGTACGTCTATGTTTTATCTTTTGATTATTTGTTATTGTTTTATTCTGTGCATTATTTATATTGTGGCAATGGTTTTCATCAATATATGTTTAGCTTCTCCGCAACGGAAAACAGTACCTTCTCCAAGAAGACGATCACCTCTACCTAGGAGAGGCACATCACCTAGGAGATTGCCTGATTCACCACCTCGCCGTGGGTTAAGCTCTCCTATCCGCCGTCGCGGTGATACACCACCTAGGCGCAGGCCAGCCTCGCCATCTAGAGGTCGTTCGCCATCTTCTCCTCCGCCAAGACGATTTAGATCTCCTCCAAGGTTAGCTGTGGTACCATCTGTTTTATGTGGTAAATTCAAAATTGATAGCTCACTTTCTATCTGTCAACAGAGGCTCCCCTAGAAGAGTCCGTGGTAGTCCTGTTAGAAGACGGTCTCCTCCTCCAAGGCGAAGGTAAATTCTTGTAATTGGAGGATAGGAAGTAGGAACCACAGCATTATAGGCTACAGTACCCAGTTCATTAGAAATGGACAAGTATGTCAGTTATGTACATGTTTTTAAACTGGGCTTCTTTCAGGTCACCTCCAAGGAGACTACGCAGTCCTCTCAGAAGATCTCCAATCCGCAGGCGTAGCCGATCCCCAATTCGTAGACCTGGTCGTTCTCGTTCAAGGTCCATCTCACCCCGCAAGTATGTTTGCAACTCTTTCCAGATTTTGCTTGGGTCTTTTTTATCTCTATGTTTTATTTTGTTGCTGCTGCGTAAGAAGATAGTACATATAATGATATGAGATTAATGGCATGTTTATTGGGTCTTTCATAACTCACGAGTACATCCCACTTTCTATAACTTCTTCCCCGTTCATAGAGACGTTGCTACTATATAAGACTTAAGTTATGCACATCTATTTGAATTGAGTTCTTGGTGTAATTTTATCTTTGACTGTAAGCAGGGGACGTGGTCCAGCTGGGAGACGTGGGAGGTCATCTTCTTACTCTAGTTCACCAAGTCCCAGAAGGGTAATGGGTTATTGCTCATCCCATTTTAGCTATATATAACAATGGTGATGCCTTGAGTTATGTGTTTTGACCCTATGTATATTATAAAACTTACAGATTCCTAGGAAGATTTCAAGGAGCCGCAGTCCTAAGAGGTAAACACTTTCTTGACTTAGCACCAGCTTGTTCTGAAATAGTTTAGTATGTAGCATACATGAACGTACAAAGTTTCACTGTTAAGTTGTTTTTAGTAAATGTAAGGCTACTCCATTTCCTGATAAAATATGTACCCTTGTCATTTGAAAGTTGCTATTAGTATTGAAGCTTTATATTTGGCTATAGCACCAGTTCTATGATCTATCAATGGCAGTATGTAGAGTAGAAAAGAGTTTTGAAATTTCATGAATCTGATAGTTAATGAGATTGTGATCAAAGAAAGGCCAATATAAATTGGTTCAAATATTCTGTAAGTGTTTTTTTGCTCTCAGAGTCTAATAAAGTAAATGGGGTTGTTGTTGGGTAATGTGTAGGCCACTTAGGGGAAAAAGAAGCAGCAGCAATAGCAGCAGCAGCAGTTCACCACCTCCTCGCAAAACATAAGGTAATAAAAATTGTAGCCCTCTTTTCTCGTCTGTCTGTTTCCGTTTCTCGGCCTCTTTTTCTTATAACAACAGCTTAAGTGTTTTAACAGCAGTGACCAGATGAGAGTTGTGTTTTCGTTGTTTTCTTAGTGTTGGATGTTTTTAATTATCTGTTTTGGATTGTAACAATGATATGACGTGAATTTTTATGGCAGTAATCTTCAAAATGATTTGATCGTATCAATAAAACTTGGAAGAATGACATTAATTTATAGATCTCAAACGTCAAAGTTTGAATCTCCTATATTCTGTGAAAGTTTCGTGGATGCATTATTGGATTAGTGGTTTACTGCCTCTTAGGTGAATGCGTCTCTTATTAGCAAGGTTTCACAAAGAGCGACGAGTGCACAAATATTCTTTATTGAAAAATATAATATAATCGAGCAGATTTTATTATATCTTTACCAAATACACAATTAATTCACTAGAAAACACAATTGAGAATGTTGCTTTCACAATATACATCACTCAAGGCAAAAATATAATAATCACAAATTGGTATATCTCAGAAATCTGAAGTAGTTGGGAAGGTGATAACTTTACGATACTCAGCAAGCGCCCATATAGGAAAGATGTTTCTATAAGTGGCATAGTTTAGAAAACAGTTCTTCATGAACACTCCTGTCATTTCCTGCAACAATAACTATGTTTTAGTAATCACAGTATACACCATTTCTCAGGATCCAGTATGTAACAAATGTTCTAAAGAGAATACTTGTTGAGGATAATCTCCGTTTTCTAACTGTGAATTGATGATTAGTTTGGCAGCTCGGTGAAGAGGCACCGGATCTCTCTCAGCCTGTTAACACATTTATACAAGTTATAAACGTTGCAACTTTATCAGATATATTTGAAAAATGTTTACGAAAACCTGTCCCGTTTGAATCAGTCCCAGCATTGCCCAAGCTGTTTGCACCAAGTTTGATCTTTCTCCTTCTAGTGCTATGTATCTCTACATACCAAAGATGATTTTAGAGATTAGGAATCTTGAACGTTGAATTGAATCTAGAGACATTACCTTTTCAGAGCAGGACATATAGCTTTCTCCCCAACCTCCATTGTTGTTTTGTTTCATGAGAAGGAAACGAACGCCTTCACGTATAGCCAAACAGTTTTCATATGTTTTACCAGTTACTGCTAAGCCTGCAAGAGCAAACCATGTTGCATATGTGTAGCAAACTCCCCAACTTCCGTACCTGTCAAATTCGGAACAAAACACTTTAAACATAACCACACCATGTTCTGCCTTAAGATGCACATTGTTCAGTAGCTCTGTACCATGAACCATCTGCCTCTTGTGTGCTTTCTATGAATCTCACTGCCTTTACAATGGTCTTATCAATCTCTGGTGTCCTGTGATCTGGGTATAGTTGCTTGAACAGGAGTAATGCTTGTATAACTGATGAAGTACATTCCACATACTCTCGTTCGATTACTAGATCAGCCAGAATCTCTGTGGGATTGAACAACTAGAATACATAGTTTACAGGGTTAGTGACTAATCATAAAACTAGTAAATTCTTTGTAATAAAGTTGAAACATTTAGTTCTTACTTCTAACCATCCATATCCACGGACAGGTTCCCATGCCGTCATACCTCCATTTTCACTCTACAACAAATCAATTGTCGCACAAATTTGATTGGTAATCTTTTCTTGTGTAACATTTGTCTTATGGGATTATAGTCTCACCTGGTAAGATAGTAAGAGATTCACTGAATCGTATAGCTGCTCAGGATCCATTTTGGGGCCAACAGTTTCAGGTGGCATCATGGAGAGTAGTAGACAACACTATGAAAGCAAGAAGATGTGTGTTAACTGAGGCAAATAGTTTCTTTATAAAGAGTAGGCTAAGTTGCTCTTTGTTTGATTACTTTAAATGCTTCAGCTGTACAATCTGAAACTTGCCATCCCTGATCTCTGTCTGAAAATGTCCATCCTCCTTTGCAAATGTGACGGTCCATCTTCTTGAAATCACCCGAAGGGTTTTCTCTAATCTTCATAAGTTCTTTGATTTAGGGGAAAAACACACTCAACTAACTCTATATAGCACTATAATGCAAGTTGTCGAAGGTTAAGTACCTGAGATTTCTTAATGAAATCATGTCCTTTCATGAGCACATTGGCGATTTCGTTGGAGAGATTAGTAGCAAGTAAAGCTTGAATTCCAAGTGCGGCATCCCATAGTTGGCTTCCAAAACTCTGCATAAATGTTTAGTACTCAAGAAAAATCTTGAGATTATTGTATATATAGTATATAAGACTTTTGAAAACTCCATTAAAACCTGAACTTTCATCCCATCTTCTGCAATCCACAAGTAATCCGGAATTCTAGAAAGATGCTTCTTGAAATATTCTCCATTTGGATCTTCAATCCAACAAGCAAGCATACACATTGCCTGAAAATTTTAAACATATGATTCAGTAAGACAATACATTCTTTTATATCTTATTGATTCAGTGTTTCACCTTCTCAGCGCATCCGATGTTGATATAGTGACTATTTTCATCTTCATAATGTATGTACTTCATCACCGTTCGAAGAGCCTTTTCTCTCACAAGCTTGTTCAATGGCCAATGCGTGAGGAAAGGCTCTGCGAAAATGTGAAGACTGTCCCATACCAAATCTTGAACCGAAGGATGTGGATAATACATGTCTTCCTAGAAGGAGAATTACATAAGAATGATGCGTATTTTACCAAGAAAAGTGAAATCTAAAGAGAAGGAAGCAAAGAAAACAAGAAAATTTGTAGATCTAATCCCCTTTGGTAAATCAAATTATCTAAAGGCTGACTTCGAGTACAAAATGTCTAGAACTTCCATGGTTTAACAAAAAAAAAAATGTTGAACTAACAAGGAAAAAGAGGTCTAGTGGTTGTTACTCTACTGCCTTGTTACCAGACCAGATATCGAATCTATGCACTCGCTATACGAGTGCAATTATTCCTTTAATAAAATTTGAGTTATTGTGCCGGTTCATACATTAAAGTGGCAAAAAAATGTTTAACTAACCTTTGCACATAGGCGTCTTGCTGTATTCCAATTGATTTCTTCATAAGGCTGAAGGTAAAGTTCTTCCCGAAGTTGCATAATAAGAGGTGTTATTGGAGCAACAAATCTCTTCCCATAAAAGTAAGATGTGACCAAGTAAACCAGTCGGCAAAAGCAAGTAGTTTTCCCTGTATTGTTAGTAATCTCTTATTTAAGAACATCATACCAATACAACTTTTAAAGCCAAACTGTAAATTATTCAGAGATGTTATTATAAAGAATCAAACCAAGATGTATTGGAAGAAATGAAGGTAGCAGCCAGATCTCTGGAGGCATCGGGTTGGTTCCAGACCATTCATAAATTCCAAGTATCTACACATAAATGATGAGCCTAAGACAACAAACAACACTTTCTTGAAAATGTGAGAAAAGAATCTTACAGAAAGCCAAGATTTTCCCCAAGAAGGTATGTAAGTGACACCACCACGATCAAGAATCCATTGTCTGGCTCGTTTACAAGCACCTCCTGGTCCTTCTCCAAGAATTCGCAAACATATGTAATTCAGTGCAGTGCAAAACATAGTACTCTTGCCTTCTATATGAAATCCCCATCCACCATCTTCATTCTAAAGAAATAGCAAACATAACAACTTAAGATTCCTTACAAACCAAAAGCTAGAGAAAAGCTCAGCTCTGTACCTGGTGGCAATAGATGTATCGAAGTATCTCTTTCCGATGCTCTTGAGTGAAGATCTCATCAAGATGTCCTGTGATATAGAAACAAAACACCTGCAACCAAAAATCCAATTCAATATCTTCCATGATTCTAATCTAGGGAAGGTTCTCAAGCTACCTAAGAAGCAGAGAGAGAGAGAGAGACTTACGAAAGGAGGAACGTAGAAGAGAGGACCGGTGATTTCAGCCGGCCAGTGACCGTCGCTGCCTTGCAACGCCGAGAAATAGTGAACGGATCTTCGTAGTGCATTGTTCGCTGCTTCTTCGGTGATATAATCGGCGTCATCGACCTTCACCGGCGGGATTACTTGCTCGAATTTCTTCTCCTTGAGAAACTAAAATTGTGAATCAATCAGCAGGTCAACGCCGGCTATTATTATTTATACACATGAGTCAACTTTATTCAAAAATAAATTTATTCTCAATTTATATATAATTAATTAAAACCTTTTTTTTGAAAATAGATTTTTTAGGTATTGATTTTTTTAATGAAGAACATACAAAATGCTATATATTTTATTTTTCTTTTTAGATGTTGTAATTGTCAATATTAGTTTTGTTACTTGAATGTAACTTTAAAATTATATATACATTAAAAAAAACAAACAATATTGATCTGATTTATCAACTTTCATACATGTTTTTAACATGTGATTGCACCCCCATCAAATCGGATGTATTGCATTTATATATACGGTCCTTAATTTGTATATTATTTTCAAATGCAGTTTAATTTACCTTTAAATAATTTTGATCTCTTTTGATAAAATCGCTCCCTTTTGTTAATATAGAGTTGAACGAAAAGATCCACTTTTTTTTTAATTCTCGTACTCACAAAGTTTTTCTTTTTATCATCAATTACACCACACTAATATATTTTGTTTTATTTGGATGGGTGTACTCACAAAGTTACTCACTTTTAACTTTAAAACTACATATCTTAAGCCATAACTTTTAGAAAAAAATTAAATAAAAACACAAAACAAAAAGATACAACAATACAAGTATTTTGAAATAAATTATTTTTTTACCTAAATTTGAAATTTCAAGAAAGTACAATATACTAGAAGGCAAAGAGAATTTTTAAAAATAAAATTAAAAAACAGTGCTAAACTAAAATTTACTATCCACCCTCACTAATTTTCAATCATTAATGCTTGCAAACTCCATCTATTATCTAAATAAAAGAACACTTCTATGAATATAAAAGATTCTTTCATTTAGTTAGATATCTAGTTATTTGTCAAGTTATATATATGATTTATTTTTAATCAAAAGTTATAAATAGTTATTTATTTTCCTTTCTTTTATTTTAATCAGATTTGAGATGACATTTGTTTTAATAATTAACACTCATTTTTGGTCAATGATTTTGGTAGATACAAAGTAATACTTTTCAATGTATGTATATAAATTATGATCTTCTTTTAACATATTTAATTATGATTTAATATTTTTGTATTCTAAAATAAAGATTTGTTAATTTTAAAACAATGACATTAACTAAAATATCAAACTTTAATTAAATAAACATCATTAATTATTATATATTGTTATGGAATAAAACAATGGTCCACTTAATCGTTATGAAATAATTAAACATTTAGTAAAAGTTGTGTCCACGATTATACTAAAATGGAAAAATTATATATTTTAGAACTTTATTCCAAAAGTCACCTAGATATTTTCATCAAAAACGAACTAATAATCAAATCAAATTTGTACACTTTCCATCTAAAAGTCTAATTAAAATAAAATATATAAAAAAAACGAAATCAAACAATTATTTAAAAAAAGAAGTTGAGAAAATAAAGAAAACGTACTTGCATACGCCATAAAAGATCACTGCATGCTTTAACACGATGTCTGTTATCGTAAAAACTCCGACGAGTCTCATCGACGGCGACTCGTTCCTCCGACGTGCCGGCATTTGGATCAAACTCCCAAATCTGCCGACCGGCGAAGTTGTTAGTGCTCATCAAATACGGATCATCTTCTCTTCCATTTCCTTCTCCAATCTTCAACTTCCACATTTTCCACTAAAACCAAACAACAACAATTATATTCTCATTCATTTTATGTAACGTTTAGATACATAAAATATTGTACGAGTGGTTCACATTTTTTAAGAAGATGTTGTTTAATAGCTAACGGAAAGATTATATATGTAAAATACACGATCCAATTGCATCATCGTACAATATGAGAGAGAGAGAGAGAGAGATTCTTACATTTGGTTCGTTGATAACTTTCTTCGATAAAGACTTGGGTACCTTTTGATTGAAGTTAATGATATTTCGAGGCCTTTTATGTGTGTATATATATATATAGTACTAGTCACTAGAGCTGATCCCAATAATTAATTGTATTGTGGAGTATCATTTATTTTGAATCTAGTGATATTTTTTACCCCATTTGTCAATATGTTCCCCTTATTTATCATTTATTATTTCTTGTTGTTTGTTTTTAATTTTTCACATTAAATATATACTATAATGGTCCGGTCTAATAACTTAAACCCTATTAAAAAAATACTGCATTTCACTTAAAAAAGCGTTGGCAGAAGTAATTGAAAGTCCTGACGGACTTGCATCCGTCAGTAAATTCCTAACGGATATTTACTGATGGATATGTCCATCAGGAATCCATCACATAGCCCTCAGTAAATTTTTCCGGTACAAAGTAACAATTTATAACTGTTGCCAATGGTTATATTCGTATCTACTGACGGGCCTATCCGTCATGATTCCATCACAAAAAACGCCTATAAGACCATACCACTCCACCTTCATTCTTCACACATTCAACAAATATATTTTACAAAAATATGTTTATTCCTCCTTATTTTCGATCATAGATGGATGGTGAGAGAATAGATCCAGATACAAATCTTTTGAACGACGAATATGCGCGTGGTGCTATAGAATTCATGGAATTAGCATGTCGACAACCTCATGCACAACGCAATCATAAGTTAATATGTCAATGCTCTGTACGTCGGAATTCTCATCAGGATGTATATGGTTTGGAATCACTTGTATATGAATGGTATTATGCCGAGTTATAAGATTTGGTATTTACATGGCGAACAACATGATATTGGTGCTAGTAGTAGCTGTAGTGAACGACCTGATTTTGTTGCTAGTACTAGCGGTAGCGAACCATTGGCCGATAGGATAGAGTAACCTAGAACGGAATTAAATTTTGGGGCACCTATGGTTCAAATGGTTAATAACGTATATAGAAAAAATACAGAGACAACTCAGGTTTCATAAGAACCAACTTTAGAAGCACAACGATTTTTTGATATGTTAGACGCAACGAATGAGCCATTAGATAGTGGATGTAGAGATGGTCATTCGCCTTTATCATCTGATAGTCGGTTGATGGGTATAAAGACATATTATAACTTACCTGAGGATGCAGTTGACGCATTAGCCAAGTTTGTGAGAGATATCTTGCCAGAAGATAACAATGTTCCAGGTTCATATCACAAGATACACAAAATTATGACGGGGCTTTGATTTTTGTATCAGGTTATAGACATGTGCATCGGCAATTGTATGATCTATCGGAGACACGAAGACACTCGGATGACATGTCGATATTGTCGCAAACCAAGGTATAGGATAAAATCGGTAGAGTTTCAATGCCTTACAAGAGGATGTGGTATTTGCCACTAACAGATAGGTTGAAGAAGTTATATTAGTCTGAGTGAACAGCTGGGGCAATGAGATGGCATGCTGAGCTTAGATTCGATGGAGAGATTACACATCTTTCTGATGCAGAAGCTTGGTGTCATTTTCAGTCTACTTATCCAGATTTTTCATGCGAAACAAGAAATGTTTATCTCGGATTAAGTACAGATGGATTCAGCCCGTTAAGGAAGCACTGTAGAAAGTATTCTCTGAGGTCGATCATCGTGACACCTTATAATTTTCCGCCATCTTTGTGTATGAACCGAGAGTTTCTATTTCTCTCTCTTTTTGTACCAGGGCCGGAACATCCGAAACGAGCACTTGACGTATTTTTGCAACCACTAATATATGAGTTGCAGACATTATGGAATTATGGGGAACATGTGTATGACGTATCTTTACAAAAAAATATAAGATGCATGCAGTTCTTATATGGACTATAAGCGATTTCTTAGCGTATGACATATTATCAGGATGGATAACTCACGGGAAACTAGCATGTACATATTGTACCGATAACACTAATTCTTTTCAACTGGGTAATGGAAGGAAAACATGTTGGCTTGATTGTCACCGAAGGTTTTTGCCGCCGAGTCATCCATATCATTGACCTACTACATTATTCACGAAGAAGAGATGTGATGACGGTCCACCACTTGAATTAGATGGCATATATCTATTAAGAAAAATGGAAGATTATGGTGTTGCTTTGATGAATGATGCAAATATTGGTGGGAATGGACACATCAATTTGAGTTCGTAAGTATAAATCATAACTGACATAAAAAACATATTATGAGATTTGTCTTACTGGAAAACTCATTTGTTGAGGCACAACATAGATCTGATGCATGTGGAGAAGAACTTTTTTGACAACATAATGAACACAGTTCTAAATGTCCAAGGGAAGACCAAAGACAATTTGAATTCCAAAATGGACTTTTCGAACATTTGTTCTCGTCCTGAGCTTCACATCAAGGCCGATGGAAGTTGTCCAATTCCGGCATTTAGATGATCTAAGGATGCAAAGGCAGAGTTCTTAAACTGGATTATTCATAGGGTCAAATTCCTCGATATGTACGCTTCTAATCTGAGGAATTGTGTTGATATCGGAGAAGGCAAGTTCGTTGGAATGGAGAGCCACAATTGTCATTTAGTGATGCAACGCCTTCTTACATTTTCATTTGAGAATCTCCTTCCAAAATATGTTCACGAAGCCATTGTAGGTATTAATTTAGTAATTTGTGTACAATTTACTTTAATGTTTTAATCATTGGTTACTTATATGATTTCTTTGCATTTACAGCGATTGAGGCTTTTTTCCCTGATCTTAGCAAGATGACACTTACCGTTGATGGTATCTCGACATTACAGGCGAACATACCAATGATCCTGTGCGACGGAGAATAATTTCCCACCATCATTCTTCGACGTCATGGAACATCTCACGATTCACCCTCCATGTGAAGCATCACTTGGTGGACCGATCCAATATCGGTGGATGTACCCCTTTGAGAGGTACATGTTCCACTTGAAAAAAATGTGAAAATTCTAAGTAGAGTCGTGGGTTCTATTGTGGCACATAGCATCAATGAAGAAGCTGCAAATTTTGCACAGTATTACTTTCCAAGAGATGTTCCAAAAAAGAGTCGTATAACAAGTCGACATGACGACGGTGGAGAACATTCTATATACCCAGCTTATGTTCCAATCATGTTTTGACAAATTGGACGCTTAGTGGGAAGGATAAGAGTCACCGACTTACATATGAGGAGTGAAACCATTTACATATGTATATCCTCACTAATTGTGAGAATATGTTCGAATATGAAAGTCAAAAGTTCAATACTTTAAACATCTTAAACTTTTGATTTTACATATAGTTTATGTAACTTGTGATTATTTCAAATTTTGTCGGTTATACAAGACAGTTGTAGTGGTTATTTTCTGGATAAATCTAAAGACGAAGTAGAGGCTCTAAAACAAGAAGAGTTCATTAAGTGGTTGCAATATTATGTAAGTGGTTGATTTAATTCAATTAGAAGTATTATATTTTGAAAAATTCTAACTTTTAATCTACATGTAAATATAGGTTCGAGAGGACCAACTTGGTTGGTCGATATCGCAAGAGGGCCAAACAGGATTGCTACGTCATACCCAAGGTATTGCACGAGAGGATTCGCTTTCAAGGTTAACGCCTTAGATAGATGTATGACGACCTTAGATCATGGTATATCGTCGTCTTCCGGATATGTTGTGTACTACGACATTCTTCAAGAGATATTAGAGGTCCATTATCCAAGGATATTGAACTTGAGTTACGTTGTCTTCATGTGTGATTGGTATGATCCAACTGATGTTAGAGGTGTTAAAGTAGACAATTTTGGTGTGATTTCGATCAACTCCCGTAGGAAACTTAGAAAATATGATCTTTTCAGTCTTGCCACACAAGCGGATCAAATATAATCTTGGGTGTTTACTGAATTCATATAAATATTATAAAATTTTTCTCTAACATATTTACGAATGTTGCATGTCTCTTACATTACGTACCCACACATTAGAAATAGGAGCGATCCTTGGATAACGGTGACGCAAGTAAATCCTTGACATATGATAGAAGGCATTCTAGAGCGTGAACCATACAATCATTTGGAAATGGTTCTTTAGATGAGATTCAACATTTTCTGGGCATCAATCTAGTGGTGGATTTCACAATGTTTGTCGATTTTAACGTCGGTATACATGACGTAGACGATGAGCCTGGTGACGAATTTGAAGATGATGCGAATTATGATCCATCAGATTATTCATCGACTTTTGATTAGATTTTTATGTTTTCCTAATATTTATGAACAAATTGAAATTAATTTATTTTATGTATATTATGAAACCATATGGTTATGTATACATTTTTTTACAAAATTGTAAGTTAGTAGAAAAGTACCAAAATTGCAAGTTAGTAAATAATTACTAAAAAATTACAAGTCAAAAACAGAAAATGTTCTTACAAACCATATTAACATTTGAAAAAACATATTTATCAAATGATATTATCAATATACATATATTTATTTATTTATTTACTGACGGAACCCTGACGAATTTTTAAGGATTCGTCAGAAATATACAAACCCTATATATTTACTGACGGAATCTGGAAAATCCGTCAAGATTCCGTCAGTAAATACATATTTAGGATTTGAATTCGTACACCATAAATGAACATACTAATTAATCTTATCATAGTAAACATACTATTGTATGAGGTGGTTCATGTTTCATACTAATAATCAATCTCAAAAACGAATTTCGTAAAAATTAACAAAAACGTGTTTTATACTCGAAAGTGTTTGTAACGATATATGATCTTAAACTATGACCTTTAAAAACGCAAAACGTACATTTATGAATTGTCAATTAAATGTCATTACTAACACAATATCAACACAAATTCCTAATCATTCATCTAAATGAATAACATTAATCATTTAAATCAAAACCCTAACCCTAAATCATATTTTGTGGATACTGACGGATTTCTGACGGATGTAGGGTTATTCGTCAGTAATCCGTTAGTAAACTCTAATTTTTGGAGCGTTTCAGATTCCCAAAAAATTAGAAACATGCGAAAATCCAACTTTTTTTTGCAAAGCTGACGAATATGTCCTTCAGTAAATTCAGTATTAAAAGAAAAATTATACTCTCTTTCTTCTCCCATTTTCACGCGAGCATAACCCTAAAACTAGGCGATTCTGGCGATTTCTCAGCTATTCTGGCCAAATCTTTCTCCAAACTCATTCCTAAACCGTTCAATGGGTGATCTAAGGTATGTTTTGTGGTTTTTAAAGTAGATTTAGGTGATTTGTAGGATTGATTTTGGTGTATTTGGAATTTGTTGGATTTTTAGAATTTAGGAAAATTTGAAGATTAATGCTATTGTTGAGTTTGATTAGGGTTTGATTTGGATTTTGTTGATTTTGATATAGGGTTTGATTAGAATTTGATATGGATTTTGGTTGAGTTTGATATAGAGTTTGATTTAGGGTTTGATTTGGATTTTGTTGAGTTTGATTTAGGGTTTTATTTGAATTTTGTTGGATTTGTATAGTTTAGGAAAGTTTGATATTTTGGATTAATTGTTGCTTTTTTTGTGTGTGTGTTTTATAAAAAATTTGATTGATAGTATGTTTAGGGTTTATGTTATGGTTTTAGGGTTTATGAATTTTTTTTTGTTATTTAATGATTTATTTATTTAGATTTTTGTTTAAAATATAAGTTAATAATAATAAATTTTAAGTATATATTAAAATTAAATTTTAAAACTATTATTTTATTATTATTGTCTAATTTTTTCAAATTTTAATTATTATAAATATTAACTATTATTATAAAAAATATATTTATAATTATTAAAATTAAAAATTATAATTTG
Organism: Iberis pinnata; assembly: GCA_900406425.1. Lineage (NCBI taxonomy): Eukaryota > Viridiplantae > Streptophyta > Magnoliopsida > Brassicales > Brassicaceae > Iberis > Iberis pinnata. Next base: position 15,311 of record OVBE01000483.1, read on the forward strand.
TTAGAATTAAAATTAATATTTATCATTATAAGAATTAAAAAACTTTTGGAATATTTTTAAGAAAAATAAAATATTGACTTAATTTAAGTTTCTACTGTCGATTTAAACATCCGCCAGAGATACAACAGTCATCAGACCTACGTTTAGGTCCCATACTGACGAGAGCGGATTTCTATAGAGGACCTCCTAGTCCATCCTAGACGGGAGCGATTGACGAGACTGCACCCGTCTGCACGTGACGGCACGACATGGTTTCAACCGACGGAAAACGACATGACAAAGTGCATCAAGCGACTGATGCAAGGATTTCTCCGAGTGGAATATCCTACGTTTAAGGATATGCCGCCCGTTGACCAGGAGTACTGGTTTTACTGCTTCGCGGTAAGAATTACATAGATCAATTTACCAACAAATTACAAGTATATGCAATTACTAAAATATAAAGTTTAAACATTATAGCTCAAGTTCAACTGGGCACATGAGATGACCTTAAAGGTCAAGAAGGAATTCTATGCATGAGCGGCCATGGTTTACACTAGCCACGTCTATGTGTGGAAGCAGAGTTGGTACGTTGAGGGGAAGAAGCACACCATGATGCCTGATGAAGTCTTGGAAGTCTTCGTCAAATATTTGGAGGAACAGAAGACAAGGGAAAAGTCGACGACCAACAAGCAGAATCGGTTGAGTCCACGAGATGGTAAGGCGATCTCGACTACCAACACCGGTTCCAATAGTGCGGTTACTCGAGCCGATGAGATGGTATGAAAACCTTTTCAATATACCAAACTTAATAATTGAATATTGAATTTTAATTTGATTATCAATTTTAAAATAGGAACGTGAAACTGGCCATCGACTGACGCCTATCGAGCTTATGGAGGACATCCACACAAGAAGACGAGCCAGGTACAAGAACTGCTTGTTCGCAAAGTTGTGGAGACAACAAGGCGATTGATAGAAGAGCGGGCATCTCATGAGTCTGTTGATGGTGGCGCCCTCCCGCTGGATACCCAATACGAGATTGCGTCTCAGGTATGTAATATGTTAATTACATTTTAAATTATAATTTATCAATGTTTTAACATAATGATTTATTTTTTGTTTCTTGCAGGCTACGAAGAAACATAAGGGATGCATGTTAGAGCTCGGGAACATGGCCTCCTACTGTTTTCCGGGATCCTCTCAATCGAGGGATCCTAGTTGGGATGAGGAGATGAGGCGAAAGGATGAGGCTTTGTAGGCCATGCAACATGATATGGTTGAGATGAGGACCGCGCAAAGAGAGCAAGAAGCTCAGATCCATGCTCGCGTCGAAGCCCAGCTCAAAGCTCAACAATAGGAGATGTAGCGTCAGACGGAATCCCAGCTGAAGGCGATGATGGATGAGTTCATGGCACAGATAGATCAGTGGTGCCCACCATCACCATAGTAGTTTAGGTTTTGTTTATAGACTTTTATCATTTGTATCGAATATTTGTAATATTTAATGATTTTTGTAAATATTTTACAAATTTAAGTTATGAATATTTTTAGAATTTTAATTATATTTTAATTATTAATTAATAAATATGAATAATTATTAATTAATAAATATATTAATCAAATATTATTTGATTAATATATTTTTATTTTAAAATATAAGATCTGTCAGTAATCCGTCACTATTCTATCAGGAATTTACAGACGGATTTATTTGTCAGGAATGTGGCATCAGAAATTCTGTCAGGATTTCCTGACGGATTCCTGTCAGGATTTCCTGACGGATTCCTGTCAGAATGCTGACGGATTACTTATTGACGGGTATCCCTCAGCATTCCGTCAGGAATTCTTGACGGTTTTCTGATGGATATTTTATTATTGACCATCTAGTACTGATGGACGTAATCTGTTATGTTTCTATCGGGAATGACGATTCGTGACGGATTCTAGACGATTTTGTCCGTCAGTTTGTTATAGTATTTGCATATAAGTTACATATATGACAATTTGTTATGATAACTACTAAACCACTTGCTCATTATTTTTGTTGTTACTTGTTATGTCATCGAGTTACTATTAGAAAGCTTGTGTTATATCAAATGTGAAAAGATAAATAAACTCAATGTAATATATTAATTATGTTAATACAAATATAGAATAGAAATTTTGTTAATGGCAACTGATTGCTTCAATAATCATATTCTAAAATATAGGCTACGAGTAAGAGTTTAAAGTAAGGTGAATTGTAAAAATATACATGAGTAGTTGGATATTTAAGAATATATTTATCATAAGTGTATAATTAGATTGTTGGAATAATTACTCTACAATTATCTCCTTTTAACCCTCCCTCTTGACATTTTTTTATAAACATTTTTAAATTCCACCCACATTCTTTCATTACCAATTAAAACATGAAACCCTAAATACTAAAATAACAAAATTTTATATAAAAAACACGTATTTTTTCTACATCTAACAAGACTAAAATTAATTAAAATAGACTTATATTTTATTACATAATGAATAATAACAATACCCCAAAATATAAACCATAAATCTCAAACACAAAAGTATAAACCCAAAACACAAATATAAACCCTAAACACATAAAAATAAACCCTAAATATAAAACCTAAACGCATAAAAATATAAACCCTACACACGAAAATCTAAACCCTAAACATAAATATATAAACCCTAAACACATAAATATAAACCCTAAAGACATAAATATAAACCCTAAACCGATAATATAAATCATAAACATTAAACCCTAAACTCACAATATAAAATCTAAACCCAAAATATACATCCTAAACCCAAAAATAAATTGCAGTAGTCCGTATATCTTAAATAGTTTGTATATTATGGTAAAGAGGTGAGAAAACAATGAGCGAGTGAAGAAGAGTGAGAAAAAAAGAGAGTGAATGAGAAAGAAAGAAACGGTAAAACGACATTTTAAAAAGATTGCATAGTAAACATATTCACTATATGTTATTTTCTTAATTATAGACAATATAATGTATATTGAATGGTATTTTCCTTCATAATATGGATTAATCTTAGAACTCTACTCCTATATAAGGATGTCTTTATCTTAGTACCGGTCTACTTTTTAAGGGTTTAAAGCGATATTCAATTATATTTTTAGTTAAAATTAAATACATGTGATCAAATATATTGAATACTTCTTTTATAGTTAGTATATATATATATATATAAACTTATATATTATTTTTATAAAAATATGTTAGTGAAATAAACTAGCCTAAATTTGAAAGAAATTTTTTTTCTTACAATTAATTAGAAAAATTATGAAAAACGAAAAAATGTGGTCTCGAAATTTCTTATCTTATGCAGGACTTGAAGCGATTGCCTTCTTGATAATACACATTTACTTTATGTAAACTAACTAGTTAAAGCAAATTGAAACTGCACAGTTTCTATCTAAAAGTGAAATGAACTCTGAACAACCATAATAACATTAAATTGATACTATGTTCCTAAAATTAGGCGAACCTAAGTAGAGATTCAGTTATACAACCAAATACTTTAAATTACAATGGTAACTACTCTATAGTCTTGCATTCTTTGTTAAGAAAAAGAAAAAAAATTAATTTCTATTTTTTATATTCATAACAATATTTCATTTTTAATTTCATAAATAACAAGTATATATGTAATCTTTTTAGGTAAGTAAAAGATATTAATTGGCTATTTTCCCATAAAATGTAGGCATGCTGACCTTTAAATTCAATGTATATCAAGTTCACAAATATATAGAAATCATATAACAATATAAAGTACTCTATATATGTTTAAAATTTATTTATAAATTGTCATAATATATACTTAGCATACTTCAAGTTCAGTTAAGTTCAATTAATGTATAAAGGTTATATGGAAAGAAAAAAAAACTTCATTTTTTATAGTATTTTTTCACCATATATAATAATAATATCTTGTTAGATATTTATATTCGAATTTTTAATCTTGGTTATATTTTTATTATAATAAACATTTAGATGAATAACTCATTTATTTTAGTTATTTAATTATCAGCTTAGTATAAAGTATGAATATGATAATAAATATTTGAGACCGCTCTAGTTATATATATATATATATATATAGTTTATTAGAACTTTGTTACATTACAGCTTTGTTCCTATTTCTTTAAGTAGTTTTTGTAATAATTTTTCTATTGAAATATATAATATTAGAAGATGTCCCGTATATGTTATATAATATAGTTTCAAAATTATGATAGTATATTTAAATTTTAAATATCATTATATAAAATTTTAAATAATGATTAAAGTTTGTCGACAATCTAAATATGTAAATATCTTAAGTAAAATTGTGGCGACATTGTAAACAAAATATAATTATATAATATATAATAAAAATTTTATGTTATATTAGTTTATTAATTAAAATAAATAATATTTAATAATATAAATTTTAAACATAATTCAAATTTATTAGTTTAATTATTTCAAATACTAACAATGATTAAATCATTTATTTTAAATGTTATTATATTATATATTACATTTAGGGATGTTATTAAATTAATGTTTTTAACTCAATTCTATTTGATTTTTAATCCGGTGTTATTCAATAGTGAATTTTAAATTCTATTTAAAATTTTAATGGTATTGGTTCTTTTATTTGAAATCTTTTCATTGAAAGAGTTTATCATCTATTGTTATTCAATCAATGATTTGAAACTAAGAATTAAAATATTGGGCTATTCAAATTTAATAGATTCTCATAGAATTTGAGTTGTAAAAGAATTTAAAACTAAATTTATGTGTAATTAATAGCCTTCAAAATCTAAACATAAACCCTCAAATTTTGTAATCAAACTTTTAACAAATATGATAACATAAAAAATGTTTTTCCGTCTTTTTTTTTATATACCGTGGAAGTTTCGAGCCTCCGGCCCATAATTTTTCCGAGTGTCAGAAGCCAGCTGTGGATAATACTTGTAAGGCGTAAATCACTTATTTCAAGAGATTCAAGCTAGTGACCTTTAACAATCTTTAGAGTGACTCAACCATTAGACCAAAATTCTTAATCAAAAGCAAAAAAGAAGAAGATTCTTCTTCCTCATCTTCTTCCATTGATATCTCTCTGCAAGCCTTCACGTTCTTATTTTGATCTGAATCAACTCTAGGTAAACATTTATCTTTTCCTTTATTAGATGATGAAAATGTTTGTTATTAGATTGGTTAAAGTTGGTTATTTAGTTGGTTAGTCAACTATAGTCAACTTGTATATAAACATCATTTGTATCTCTTTTACATTTTAATGAGAATTATTTTCTCTCTATTTTCCCTCTCTTTACACTCTCTTTCTTCTTCAACTCGAGCTCAACTCACTGTTGTGATATGGTATCAGAGCATGAAATCTTCAGTTCTTCCGCAAATTAACTTTGATTCAAGCTCATGTTGGTGATTTCGAGCTCAATTTCTTTGAATCTTCATCAATTTCGCCTTCATGAGTGTCTCGCGAATGAATCTGTTTCGCAATTTTCTTCTTCTTGTTCTTTCATTTCTTCTTGAATCCATTCGGATTTTCTTTCTGTTACTTGTTTCGCAATTTCTTTGAAGATCTTCTTGATCAAGAATCACGATGTCTACGAGTTCCACAACTCTTCCACCACCAAATGGAGGTTCGCAATCTCAGCGACAATCTCAGGATTTGTATGAAAATCCTTTCTATCTACATAGCAATGATCACGCATGATTTATTCTTGTGTCTGATCGTCTTTCTAGTGGCGCCGATTTCCATTCTTGGAAAAGGTCAGTCTGATTAGCTTTGAATGTCAGGAACAAATTAGGATTTGTTAATGGTACTATTCGTAAGTCTTCTGATGGTGATATGAATGCTGGTTCATGGTCTCGTTGTAATGACATGGTGTCTACATGGCTTTTGAATTCAGTTTCCAAGAACATTAGTGCTAGTCTCTTGTATATGGATACAGCAGAGAAAATATGGAATAGCCTAATGAATCGTTTTAAACAAGATGATTTGGTTCGTATTTTTGAGCTAGAGCAGCGTCTTGGTGTAGTTAATCAAGGTACTAGGGATGTGAGTACATACTATACATATTTGGTTACAATTTGGGAAAACTACAATACTTTTGTTGATCTGCCTATTTGCACATGCGGTAAATGCGAGTGTGCAGCAGCTACTAATTGGAATAAAATGATGGATAGAAGCAAGATAATGAAGTTCCTCATGGGACTAAATGAAGCTTATGATGCTACAAGACGTCAAGTACTGATGATCAAACCACTACCTACCATTGAAGAGGTGTTTAATATGATCTGTCAAGATGAAAGACAACGCATTCTTAAGCCTACCAGTCCAGAGAATGTGGTTTTTCAAGCTTCTAATCCTATTCTAGAAACTCCTCAAATAGCAGCTTATGCTAACTATAAACCTAAACCAAAACCTGTGTGTACACATTGTGGAATGACAGGACATGTTGTAACAAAATGTTTTAAGCTACATGGATATCCAACAGGGCATCCTAGGGCTAATCAGAAGAGTTCTGCTCCTCAATCAGTTCAACTACAGGAAAATCTTATTCCTCTGGTTTTCAAAAAGAAAATGTTATTGCTAATGTTGTTTCAGACATGGTTACTACTCCTTGTAAACCAACTTCTGGAGCTTCACATGCTAGCACAATTGACTTGTCTCTTTCCTCATCAGAACAAGTACATCAACTGATTAGTCAACTTAATGCTGCTCAAGTAAAGTCAACTTCTCCTTCTTCCTCATCAATAACAGGTCATGGGCTCATGGCTGGCAATGCTACTGCTGGTAATTCCCCATTTTATTCATCAAACTTTCGTATAAAAAAACAATATCCTTACTTATCAACATTTTTTTTTTCAACTATCTCTTCTTTAATTCCTTCTGGTTCTTGGATAGTTGACAGTGGAGCCACAGGTCATGTTTGTTCAGATCTAGCTATGTTCACAGAAGTCAAGTCAGTCAAGGAATTAACAGTCTCATTACCAAATGGTCAAACAGTTCCAATAATGCATATAGGAAATATTCAATTAACAGACAAATTAATACTTCATGATGTTCTGCATATTCCTTCTTTTCAATTTAATTTGCTGAGTGTTAGTTCTTTGGTTTCTTGTTCAGCTCATTTCTTTAATGATTGTTTCATTTTACAGGAGCTTACTCAGGGCTTGATGATTGGGAGGTGTAGCATCCTGCACAATCTTTATGTCTTCACTCTCAATGACTTCCAATCATACTCTGACAAGTCTCTGAAATTGTGTGCTTATGTGACTTTGGATTCTGATATTTGGCATCAACGTTTAGGTCATTTGTCTCTTTCTCGTTTACAATGCATTTCTTATAAGCTTGATAATCCAATAAAGCAATTTACTTCTGATACTCATTGTAATATCTGCCATTTGGCTAAACAGAGAAAGTTACCTTATATTTCAATGAATCATATTGCTGAAAATGCCTTTAATCTTGTTCATTTAGATGTTTGGGGTCCTTTTGCAACTGAATCTATAGAAGGTTATAGATATTTTTTAACAATTGTTGATGATTCAACTCGTGTTACTTGGCTTTATTTCCTTAAATCTAAGAGTGATGTCCAAACTGTTTTTCCTGCTTTCTTGAAGTATGTTGGACTCAATTTGGTTGTTGTGTGAAATCTATACGTTCTGATAATGCTCCTGAATTGTCATTTTCTGATATTATACAATCTAAAGGCATGATTCATTATTTATCATGTGTAGATACTCCTCAACAAAATTCAGTAGTTGAAAGAAAGCATCAACATTTGTTAAATGTGGCAAGATCTTTATTTTTTCCAGTCAAATGTGCCTCTGATGTTTTGGAGTGATTGTGTGAAAACTGCAGCTTACTTGATTAATAGGATTCCTACTCCTGTTTTGAATGATGTAAGTCCTTTTGAGAAAGTATATCATAAACCTCCCACTTATAGTGATTTTCGTGTGTTTGGATGTTTATGTTATGTTTCTACTCTTCCTAAACATAGAACAAAGTTTACTCCAAGGGCTAAACCTTCTGTCTTTTTAGGATATCATGTTGGTTACAAAGGATACAAAGTCTTGGATTTAGAAACAAATGTGATTTCTAATACTATAAATCTTGTTTTTCATGAAAATGTGTTTCCTTTTCAAAATGATTATTTATCCTCAATGGTTAATCCTTTTCCTAATTCTATTATTCCATTAATTGATTTTGCAATTCATATTAATGAGGATTTTCCTGCTGTTAATGATGTTGTTCCTAACATTGATGTCACTGATGTTTCTTCTGTTGGTATGAATGTTGATGAAAAGTTGAATGATGGAATTATAATGCTTGTTGATCATGATGCTCATTCTCTTGATTCTGTATCTTTACCTGTTGCATTAGCTGAGGAATATGTTGATCATAATTCATTAATAGAAACATCAACTCACTTGCCTGAGCAGACATCTGTGAAAAATGCTAGACGAGACGACAACTCAAGGCTCCATCTTACCTATCTGATTATCATTGTGCTCTTTTCCACCATCCTCAATCTCCTATAAACACTAGTAAAATTTTATTACCCTATCTCTTCTTATCTCTCTTATGATAATCTATCACCACTTTTTAAACACTATACTCTTTCTATAAGTCTTCAAGCTGAACCACGTAGCTTTGCTCAAGCTGTGAAGTCTCCTCATTGGCAACAAGGTATGAATGAGGAGTTGGCTTTATTAGAACAGAATAATACTTTCAGTATCATATCAAGACCTGCAGGAAAGAATATTGTTGGCTGCAAATGGGTTTACAAACTCAAATATAATCAAGATGGTTCAATTGATAGATACAAGGCACGTTTAGTGGCTCAAGGGTATACTCAACAGGAGGGTGTTGATTACCTAGATACGTTTTCACCTGTTATAAAGCTGGGAACAGTCAAATTAGTGTTGGCTTTGGCAGCAAGGTTAGGTTGGAGCTTAACACAAATGGATGTGTCAAATGCTTTTCTCCATGGTACATTAGATGAGGACATATACATGGCTTTACCACTAGGATATACTTCTCCTTCTGGAGTTGTTTTACCACCAGATCCTGTTTGTAAGTTGCACAAATCCTTATATGGATTAAAACAGGCCTCTCGTCAATGGAATCAACGTTTCTCTTCTGTTCTCATTGCTGCTGGTTTCACACAATCAGCAAATGAACATACTTTGTTTACAAAGTTTGATGGTTCTACTTTTGTTGCACTTCTGGTTTATGTGGATGATATTCTCATAACCAGTAATGATGATCAGGCAGTTCTGAATTTGAAAAAGGTCCTTCATCAGGCTTTTAAGCTCAAGGATATGGGAAATTCGAAGTATTTTATGGGTCTTGAAATTGCAAGGACATCTACAGGCATTTCAGTTTCACAGAGGAAGTATGCCTTGGACTTATTAGAAGACTTTGGTCAGTTAGCTGCCAAACCTTGCACTGTGCCAATGGATCCAACTCTGTCTTTGAGTTCTGAAACTGGAACAATCTTAAATAATGCAATACCTTACAGGGAAATAGTTGGTAAACTACTCTATTTGACATTGACAAGGTCAGATATTACTTTTGCTGTAAACAAGCTTAGTCAATTTGTTTCAAGACCTACTGATGCACATATGATAGCCGCACATAGGGTCCTCAGGTATATCAAATCCAATCCTGGACAGGCATTTTTTACTCAGCAAAAACAGATCTTTGTCTCAATATTTTTGCTGATGCTGATTGGGGATCTTGCTTGGATACAAGACGTTCTATTTCAGGATATTGTGTGTATCTTGGTTCATCTTTAATTTCATGGAAATCTAAGAAACAAAGGGTAGTTAGTCGGAGTAGTGCAAAGGCTGAGTATAGATCAATGGCTGATGCAACATGTGAATTGATTTGGATCAATAAACTTTTGGCAGATTTGCATTTGGTACTTGATTCACCAGCCAAGCTATATTGTGATAACAAGGCTGCTTTGCATATAGCTTCTAATACCGTGTTTCATTAGCGTACAAAACATGTAGAATTAGATTGTCACAAGGTCCGGGAACAATTAACAGCTGGGATTTTACAGACTTTTCATGTTGACACTAGGAATCAACATGCCGACATATTGACCAAACCACTGGCAGCTTCTTCATTTCATCATCTCTTGTCCAAAATGTCTACTTCAAGCCTTTATCTTCAAGCTAAGCCACCAGATAAATCTTGAGGAGGGTGTATTAGATGATGAAAATGTTTGTTATTAGATTGGTTAAAGTTGGTTAAAGTTGGTTATTTAGTTGGTTAGTCAACTATAGTCAACTTGTATATAAACATCATTTGTATCTCTTTTACATTTTAATGAGAATTGTTTTCTCTTTATTTTCCCTCTCTTTACACTGTCTTTCTTCTTCAACTCGAGCTCAACTCACTGTTGTGATATCCTTATTCTGTATTTATACAATATATATTTGTTGTGCTATATTTTGATTTTGAGTGACTTTTTTTTTTTATGTGTTTTTGGATTCTAAGACTTTTTGACGAATGGAGAGCTCTATTTTGAGTGAAATTTTGCAGAACATAGTACAATAACATAAACATGTTATTTAACTGATGATGTAAGACCACTGATTCCATCAGAACCATACACCATTGGTCCTTTGGGGATGTTATTGACATCATCACGTGCTATGGCAATTCATTCGACAGGTGTATGCATTGACTAGTTGACGGTTGGATGGGCCTGCTTTTGTTTTTTGTTTTTTTTTTGTCGTCTTGATTAAACTGAAATTGAGAGAAATTACAAAGTTCAGGCCCAATAGAGAGGCCACATCACACACAAAAGCTGTTAATAGACGGTTACAAAAGGAAACAAAGATTAAAATATGGGAAAGAAAATAGAGACAGAGACGAATCAGTAAACACAATATTAAACAGAGGCGATGAGCTTTTCAGCGAGAAACACATGATCAAGCCATCTGGGATGACCTATAGCAATATATGATCTCCAAAGACCATACTTGATCACACTTTCTGCAATGAAACAGGCACCTCTGTTTGCTTGAGGAACCTCTATACAAAGTCTCCAATCTCTGATACCATTAAGCTCGTTGATAATCTCTTGAGCCCAAAAAGTGAAGAGAGGCCAAGCTGGACGGTTGAGAATAGCTCCCAGAAAATCTGATGCTTCACAAGCAAGGATTAGCCGATTAAGTTTTAGATGTTTTATGTTTTGGATAGCCCAGAGGATGGATTCTAGTTTCAGTTGGTCCAGAGATAACATTCCAAGAAATTTCATGCGGCTATGGAGTGTTACTTGGCCTTACGAGTCACGAATTACATATGCTCCTCCTCCTTTATTTGTTTTTGCATCCCAACTCCAAGCAATGTTAATTTTTAACCACGGATCCGGGGGAAGTTTCCATTTCCTATTGCTTGTGTTTGTTACTCTGACTGTTTCATCTTCCAACTGATTTTCTCTTCTATGAGCATAAATCCATAGATCAGTTTCTTCTTTTGCTTTTTGAGTTATTCCTGGGCAGAAAATACATTTCCTTTAAATAGAACTGCATTTTTGTTCTTCCATATGTACCATAAGATCCAGGGAAAGCAATTGGTGAGTTGGCTATCTGCTTGAGGGTTTGTTGAACACTTGAGAAAATAGTCCATGTTGGAATGTATTGAAACAGGATCATACCCATTAATTGGGTGGGGGATACCTGACACAGCCCATACTAATCTAGAAAAAGGACAGGAGAATAGTATGTGGTTGATAGTTTCATCATGTATTCCACATGTTTGGCATTCTTGAGAAGTTTTAATCCCTCTGCTGGCTATGAGTGTTGCCACTGATAAGGCATTTAAAAGGGCTTTCCACATGAAACTCCTTATTTTGGGCGAGGTTTTCTGTTTCCATACATATGCTTTTATGCTGTTCAAGGAGGGTAATCTTATCTTAGGCTGCCTGACCTCATCAAGATTCATCTGTGAAGCCAACCAGTAACCTGACTTGACCGTGTATGCTCCTGAAGTGTTGTACTTCCATGCCCAAGTGTCCTTTCTAGTAACTGTTGGCTGTGTGGCTTTGATGATGTTCACATCTTTCAGGAGAAACAGACTTAGAAGTTTAGACTCATCCCATTTCCTTGTTCTGGAATCAATCAGGTCTGCCACTCTGAGATCCAAATTAACTGAAAAGTCTTTGAGAAGTGGCATTCTGAGGTTTGTATCATTGATCCATTTTGATTCCCACACCCAAGTATCTACCCCATCTCCTATTCCCTTGATCAAGCCTTTTATCAACAGGGAGCTACCAAATTTGATACTTCTCCAGGCATATGATGGTTTAGAGCCTGAGGGGGAGTTTATAAAGTCTGTGTGGGGAAAGTAAAGGCTTTTGAGGAATCTGGATAGAAGAGCTTCAGGGATTTGAATGATTCTCCAAGCTTGCTTGGCTAACAGAGCTTGGTTGAAGCTTCTTATGTCTTTAAAACCTATTCCCCCTTCCTCTTTTGTGAGACATAGTCTAGGCCAGGCAATCCAATGCAGTTTCTTCTTCTGTTCTATTGAGTTCCACCAGAAACCTGCTAAGGCTGAGGTTAAAGTTTTACAAGTTGAAATGGGAAGCATAAAATAACTCATGGCATATACTGGAAGGGCCATAGTTATAGCTTTTAACAATGTCTCTTTTCCTTCCTGAGAAATGGATCTAGCAAACCATCCTGAAACTCTTCCTTGCAATCTTTCTCTCATGAAGTTAAACAACTTGATCTTTGAACCTGAGAAATGGATCTAGCCTCCTTCATTGGTGATGTTAGAGGTTGCTTGAATGTCCTCTTTGATCTCCTTTTGCACCTTTTCCCCAAATGTGAAAGTAGACTTGTGTAGACTTATGGCTTGACCCGAGTTTCTGCAATATCTATCTAGGACTTCTTTTAGCAAGGTCCATTTTTGAAGTGTTTCTTGACAAATAAAGAGGCTATCATCAGCAAACAGCAAGTGAGTGATGGATGAACCATCTATGGAGGCTTGGATCCCAACTATTCTCCCCTCTGCTTCAGCCCTTTGGATATGATGTATGAGAGCTTCAGTACACAACACAAACAAAAAAAGGGACAAGAGATCTCTCTGCCTCAAGCCTCTTTGGGGTGTAATCATTCCATGTGGTGTATTATTGATCAACACTGAGTATGATACTGAGGTGATACAGCCTTCTATCCATTGCAACCATGTTGAGTGGAATCCCATCTGTTCTAACAGTTTGATGATGGAAGACCATTCCATCCTATCATAAGCTTTAGCCATGTCAGATTTAAGTGCCATGTGAGTTGATGAGAAAGTTGGGTGGGTTTTGAGGCAATGTAGAACCTCATGTGCTATTATGATATTGTATGATATGAGCCTGTCTGCAACAAAAGCAGATTGTGATTGTGAGATGATTTTGGGTAGTAGTGGTTGTAGTCTTCTAACCAAGATTTTTGATATTATCTTGTAAAGTACATAACAAAGACTGATTGGCCTCAGGTCAGACATGGTTAAGGGGATTGAGGTCTTGGGAATCAAGCATATAAGAGTGTAATTCCATTATGGTGTCATCACTCCACTTTGAAAGAACTCTTGGACCTCTTCTATAATCTGGGCACCTATAAAATACCAGAATTTTTGGAAGAAATATGATGTGAAACGATCTACTCCAGGGGCACTGGAAGGATTAATGGAAAAAACAGCATTTTTAATCTCTTCTGCCTCTACTGGTTTGATGAGGTCCTCATTCATTCTGTGAGTAATCTTGTGGGGTATGTCAGAGAAGAAATCCCCTTCCAGAGTGTTGTTTGAAGAGGTGAACAACTCTGTAAAATACTCAACTTCCACATTGCCAATAAATGCTTCTCCTCTTTGGGTATGACCTTGCTGATCTTGAATAGATGTGAGCCTATTCCTGATTCTAGTTGTCTTCACTGCTTGGTGAAAAATTTTGGTGTTGTTGTCTCCACCTTTAAGCCATTTTATCCTACTTTTTGCCTCCAATATAACTCTTCTTCTTTATAAGCTAATCTCATTTCTTTTTTAAGCATGAGAACTCTCTGTGAACAAGTGTGAAGATTTGATTGTTCAGTCTCTAATTGTATTTGGAGCTCTTGCATTCTTGAATTGGAGTTTATAGTGAGAGATTTCTTCAAGGAGCTCAAAATTTTTCTGCAGTGTCTCAAGTTAGCTGATATGTTATCCTCTCTTCTTTGTCTATATGTCCCCCATATCTTTCTCACCGCTTCCTTAACCTCTGGCTTAATTAGGAGTCTCTTGTCTGCTTTAAATTGTCCCCTGTAAGACTCCTGAGACATCAAAAACTTCACTAAGATTGGCCTGTGATCTGATCCTCTATAGTCCAAAAATGCCTGGTTGCTAGCTAGGAGTAGATGGAACCAAGCATGATTCCCAAAACATCTGTCCAACTTGGATAAGATCCATTTCTTATATCTCTTTCCTTTCCAGGTAAATGAATTACCTGAACTAACAAGTTCTTTTAGTCCACAAGCCTGCAACATTGTGTTAAAACTCTCAAAGGATTTCAGAGGTCTTGAGGGTCCTCCAATCTTCTCTGAGTTATCTCGGATCTCATTGAAGTCTCCTATGGCACACCATGGACTTTTTCTGTGCAATCCAATTCTTGTAAGTCTTTCCCATACATCATCTTTGTATTTTGGGTTAGGAGAGCCATACACACAAGATATATATATTACTTTATCAAACATACAAACTTTTAGATCTATGATGTTCTTACTATAATACAGGACTTGAACATCTACCCCATCTTTCCAAAAAACAGCTAAACCCCCTATTCTCCCAATGGGATCCAATGTAAAAACTCTCTTGTATCCTAGCCATACTTGAAGATCCACCAGAACATCTCTCTTGTTCATGGTTTCCATTAGGGATGGACGTTCGGTTTTCGGTTCGGGTTCGGTTCGGATAATTCGGATTTCAGATAATTCGGATTTCGGATAATTCGGTTAGGGACATATAGGAACCGTTCGGGTTATTTAAAAATTTGGTTCGGATTCGGTTCGGATCCATTCGGGTTCGGATTGGTTTTTTCATTTTTATTAGGATCCGAAATGGAACCGAAACTCCAAAATATCCGTAAAAAATTCCAAATTATCCAAAAAAACTTAGCTAAAATCCAAGTTAATCGAATCAAAAATCCAAAATATCGGACAAAAATCCATAAACATCCTAGTTACCTTACTAAAAACCTATTTTCCTACTTAAAATCCTAACTATTCGATCATAATTACATATATAGTTATATATATACGAATTTTTCGGTTATACTTTCGGGTTTGGTTCGGTTCGGGTTCGGATTCGGTTTTTTGGATTGAGATATATAGGAACCGTTCGGATTCTTTGGAAAAAATTTTCGGTTTCGGATTCAGTTTTTTCGGTTCGGTTTCGGTTCGGATTTCGGGTTTCGGTTTATATGCCCAGCCCTAGTTTCCATCAAAAAAAGAAGTTCAGGGAAATATAACATCCTGAATTCCTTTAGCCTAGGAACTGTCAAGTCACAAAAACCTCCTATCCCTTGACAGTTCCAAGCTAATATACTCATAACTTCTGNAGCTAATATGCTCATAACTTTTGGGACAACTCCTGCTTAGGAGTTGTCCCAACTTGAGTTGATCTTGCTGGTCTTTGGCTGGCTTCTGTCTTTTGGCTCTTAACAGCACCTTCTGTCTCATCATCTATTTTTCTTTTGGAGGAGTTTGCTACTTCCTTATCCTTGTTGATATCCTCTTGATGGTTGGTGGCATTTCCTGGAGAAGCATTTCTATGAAACCTTACAAAGGTTGATTGCTTCTTTGATATAGGCATTGTCACTGCTGTAGAAAGAGGAAGTCCTGGATTTTGTTCCTCTTCTTTGTCTCTGTTCCTTCTAGTACTGTCCTCAGTATCCATGTGCTCATCTTGAGTATGCATTACTGGAATTGTTCTGTTTGTTGGTCCTCTGTTTGCTACCTTAATAGCATCTCTCATTAGCTTACCTTGCATACTATATGCTACTTCTTCTCCCATTTGTTCAGGGACTAATGAAAAATCAAATATGTGTCCTAGACCTTTGTCCACATCAGTTGAAATGAGTGGGAGTTTCTCTAGTCTGATTAATCTTTTCTTTGAGTTGAGATCTTGTTCTGCTTCTTTCACTGATGCTTGTATCTTGGCCTCTCTTAGTTTTCTTTCAGGCCCCTCGGAAGCTATTAAGTATTGCCTCATATGGTCCATTACTCCTGGATTAATTCGGTTTCTGCCTGTATTAGGATCCTCTCCTACCTGGTCTTCATGTAACACTCTATATAAAGGGTCATTAGGAGATAAAAATTCTGTAATTTTGCTTTGGTCAATCTTTACTCTGGCGTTGGAAGATGAAGCTTGTTCAGGTTGTGGTTTAGTAGCATATTGACACACCTCTTTAGAGTGGGTTAGTCTTTGGCATGTGTAACATCTTCTCTGGACTTTTTCAAAGTCAAAGAACACTGTAAACATTTCCCCTGTGGGAGTTAGTATCTTCTTCGATCTTCTCAATGCATTTTTAATGTTAAATTTGATGAGCACTCTGACAAAGTCTCTAGTCATAGGTTGCAGTGGATTGAATGCTACTTCTTTAACTTCCCCTAATATATCCCCAATATGCATTATTGTAGCTTCTGTAAGATGATTCACAGGTATGTTCCTTATTCGAACCCATACCAGCATATGTTGAAGGTATTCCAAATGTGGATGTTCTATCCATTTTTCCATAACAATAGACCAATCGTTGTATGTCCAGGCTCCTTGTTCCAACACTCTCTCCAGATCCAATTGATGATCAAAGATGAATTGAAATTTCTCTTGAGAGGGCATGCTTTTGTTAATATCATCTTTTTGTCACATTAACTAATCTAACATATTAGTCTAATCACTCAAACTTTATAAATAAAAAAAATGTATTTATTAGTCACTCAAATTTATATATATAAAAAAATGTATTTACTACTTTGTTAACCTAAGTAAACATTATGTTATTATCCAAACTTTTTTAATAAGAATAAGACCAAAAACTCAAACGTACATTTAAGAATCAAATCGTTATGATCATCACTAAAGAATTCAAATCTATTGGAAAAAAATACAAATGAAATCATATGGATGTTGTAAATGTTTTAGATAACACCTAATTATTAGATTGTAAAATCTATAATAAATTATTTTTAATGGATTTTTTATAAAAAAAATTTACTTTAGAATCTAATAGAATTGATTTAAACATCTACATTGAATAACATCCACTTATAATTTTTTGTTACTATATTTTTCAGAAAGGAAACAAATCCTTTTTCTGTAAATTAAAATGAATTGTTTTAAAAAATCCTAATTTAAATGAAAAAAAAAATTTGAGAAAATTTTGGTAAAATTTTTTAATAAATTATATATGTATATTTAAAGTACTAATGTAACATCTATTTTATTAAAATTAAATGATAATATATATATATATATATATATATTTATATTGTTAATAACATATCATATAAATTATTAAAAACTAAATGGTTTTTTACAAAATTGTCTTTTTTAATACATAATAGTTTCCATAAAAGGCACATTAACCCATTGGATGTTTATCTTTCGCCGCCGTCTTTTGTTTCGTACTGTCGAGAGCCTAGTCGAGTTTTGACCAAGCCCGATGTTCAAAGACTATGCCACGCCTCCAAATTTATGTGATTTAGAAGTATATATGGAGCAAAAAGATGGCCGATTTGGAAAATGAAGCTCGAGCCGCCCAGAGTTCAAGCACTGAAATCATCGAAGTCTCCAAATCGCGGTGCAAGTGAAAGCGGTCGGATAGGGGCAGCGATGGTCTTTTTATCGTTCGGTGTTTCTTTGAAGTAAGAAAAAGTTTGGAAAAATAGAAAAAATTTGTTAGTAGTTATTTAAAATAATATATATATATATATATATATATATATTTTTGTTTGTTCCCGGCTACAGTTATATATATGTAGAACTAGTTATACTTTGATTATATACATTTTTTTCGAACTAGTTAAATTAGAATTTTGTTCCTATATAATACGATTATACTACATGGAAAAGTTGATTTAAAACTCTGTTGCTAAAAGTAACCTTTTTTTTTGGTCACCTGCTAAAAGTCACCTAAGACGTCTTTATCTAATCGAAATTGTACAGTTTCATCTAAAAGTGGAATGAAATATAATAAAAAAGGAAGTCAAAAGTTAATTTAAAATTAAGTTGAAAAATAAGGTATACATAATTGCATACTGAAAAGAGGGGATTCGACTGACCCCTCTTAGATTTTAAGAAATTGATCTGTAAGTCTAACAACATTGATTAACAGAATTATTGGTAAATACATATTTTTTACGCTATCAATAACACTAGTTCGAATATCTTACAGATAATCGATTTTAAGTTTTTATATCTATATTTTATCACAAATATATATATATTTCCGCTTACCAACTCATTTTAAAAGAAAATTTCAAAAAAGTTGGTTATGCTGTTCACTAATTTTAGTTAGACCATGTCTATTAGTATGTGTCATTGCATATACATGTTATCTTAATATATCACTACAAATAAAGACATTTTACATCAATAATAATATATCACAAAATTATATAATATAAAATAGAATCAGTTATTTATATGTGAACTAAATATTTACTTTTACATCATTTGTAAATAGAATCATATTATTAATTATAATAATGATATAAATATTTTACATCAATTACTATATATTAATATCAATATTAAAAATAAAAATGATGCAAAATATAATATCATTTTCTGTAATTGACACATTTAGATATCAATTGTGAAAAATAATTCAAAATTTTGTCTTGATTATTTTAATTGATGTAAAATATTTGCATCAGCACTTATTAAGTCAATGTAAACTTCATTTATATCATTTATAAATGATGAAAATATTAAAAAATAAAGAATATAAACTAATGCTTTTCTTGTAGTGTATATTTTTTGTTTGAATCCCCAAAACATCATGGAAGCTTCATAATATATTTTAAACTCTAATAATCTATCTATGTTAAAATATATTTGTTTTAGTATTTTGTTAATGTATTTCTAGTAATTTATGTAATATATCATTTGCGAAAAATTTAAATATGAACCCGGTAAAATTATTTAAATAAGATGAATCCCATTAATAATGGATAGACAAATGAGTAGTTGGAAGAGTAAAGAGAATGCTATTGTAGAGGAGTAGGAGTTGTAATGGTGGTAATTAGCCATGTTTAAAGTATGTAAGAACATAGCAAGGACAGGCTTCAATTGTCGGTAAGTGACGCCTTGTTTCTTATCTTGCCATCCACCCGGCGGAGACTCTCTTCCCAATTCTATTTTAACTATATATAATACTTTAGGAACAAGATTCTACTTTTAACTTGAGTATAATCGTACAATTAACTTGATCCTGATTTGATTCCTTCTTGCATCTTTATCTTTGAATGAAATTTTTTTGCACAGAATTACAACTATATGTGAAGCACACTTTATGGAGTTGGTTATAATGGAATATAGACGAAATAGAGATGAAAATAATGATAAAACAAACAAGAGATGATGATCTTGTTTGAGAGTTGAATGAATCTCTGAAAAATTGCGGTTGTAAGAGAATCAAGAATTGTGGTGGTTTGGTTCTCACCACTTCTAATTGTTTTGAGTCATTAAACAACGATTTTAGAATGAAAATTGAATGAGTTTTATGGATAGCGTTGTGCCCTTTATATAAGATAAGAGAAAGGTACATGCATCTTCACTTGTAAATGACAGAAAAGTTATAAATGCTGAAAATTAAATATAAATATGCAAAATGATAGTTTTTGAGTTTAAATTAGAAATTTGTTATCTTTCTAAGTAGAAAATATATTATGAGTTATAAGTATAACTTATATTAAACTCAATAATGTTATCGATGATGAAAAACAAAAATTTAATAATTTGAAGTTGAGTTATAATTGATTTACAATTTTGAGTTATGTTATTTGTAAAATTAATAACTCAAAAATTATTTGATTTACTCGTTATTATGAGTTATAAGTATAATTTATACTTAACTCAAAAATGTTATCGATGATGAAAAACAAAAATTTAATAATTTGAAGTTGAGTTATAATTTATTTACAATTTTGAGTTATGTTATTTGTAAAATTAATAACTCAAAAATTATTTTAACATCATGGAAAATTTTATATGGTAGATTTTGAATTAGAGGTTTTTTCATTTGTTTTCTTTTTTTTCATGTACGTTATTTGTTAACTTTTTAATTCCTTTTGTTAATTTTATTTTAATGATTTTCACTTTTTTATTAGGAAATGATTGCTAATGTTTTTCTCTAAAATTCTGATGGTTGATTTGGTTTAACTTTAAAAAAATATATTAACTTAAAAATTAGGGACATTCTCAAAAATACCACCAAAAACTAGGTTTATTTCAAAAATACCACACACTCCCAAAAGTTTCAAAAATACCACAAAAATGTTTTTGTTCCAAAAATACCACAAATTTGAAATAGCTTTAAAACTTAAAATTTAAACCCTAAAACTTCAAAACCAAACCCTATCCCCTTCAAAAATAAACCCTAAACTCTATTTAGTGAACCCAAACAAAAAAAAATTAAATTCTAAACCCTTAAAATTCACTTTTTATGTTTGTGGTATTTTTGGAACATTTGACAGTGTATGGTATTTTTGGAACTTTTGGGAGTGTGTGGTAGTTTTGAAATTTGAACTTTTTTTTATGGTGTTTCAAGGAATTTCTCTAAAAACTATATATACATATATACTTTGGTAATTTGGTATGGTTACTTATTGTGGAGCTCTTCAAAAGGTTAGAAGGTAAGATTTTGTGCTTTTTCTTACTTTTCCAACGTTTTTTTTTTCTTATTTATAAAAGCATTTTGTAAATTTTATTGAATTTATATAGTTTGGAGCTATGAGTGTATCTATTTTTAATATATTGTGTATTTCTTGTGTGGAAGATGTCTAATATGATGGTGTTAAAATTTTAATTTTAGAAGTTTAGTATTTCATTTGTTTAACATAAATTGTAGAAAATTTGTATGGGAAGATGAGCATATTTTAATATATTCGGAGCTTTTCAATACTAAATCGTCCAAAATTAGATAAAAGCAAAAGTAAAATTTAATAGCAATTTTAGAAAAATAATTTGTCAAATTTTTATATTTAGTTAGTACTTATTTTAATGATTTTGTTAATTTATTTTAATGACATGTTCTGCATTTTTACATCAGAAAAGTTACTTGGCACTTGTACTCAAACCAATGTTAACTCATATTTTTACAACAAACTTACTTCATAAATTATCACATAATTTTTACAGCAAATTACATCGAATTATAATATATATTGCAACTCAACTTTAATATCACGTATTACCGAGTCTATAAGTTGTAGATTTGATTATGCAGATAACCAAATTCAAACTACATCAATATTGGATTGTATCTTTGATGCCGAATTTTTAAAAATCATTATATTATACTAATTAGAGTAATTTATAAAATATCACAAAAATAAGCTTATATTCTGTCTCAAAATATTTGTAGTTTAAGGATTCTACATAGTACACACATATTAAGAAAATCATTTAATATTAAGTTTTTCTAGATAAAACTCGTAAACCATGCCAAATTTTTAAAAATAATAATAATTTTGCAAAATATAAAAAGTTAGATAACATAAAAATGCAATAAATTTTACATTGAAAATTGAAAACAATTATTTTGAAACAATTATTTTTTCTCTAAAACCACAATTATTGTGAAACAAAGGGAGTATGTAAATTGTTGGGTTTGAGTTCACTAATTAGATTTTAAGATTTACTTTAGGACTTTAGGTTTTAAATTTGAAATTTTAAAGTTACTTAAAAATTGTGATATTTTTGAAAACAATTTTTTATGATATTTTTTGAACAATCTGAAAGTAATACTTTTGGAACACAAACTGGTATTTTTGAGTATTCTCCTACTAATTATTGATTTCTTTTGTTAACAAGGAATTTCTTTTCTGCCAGAATTATTACAAAAATACCATTAAATATTTTTCCCCTACATACCACAAACATTAGAACTGAATTTTCAAGTTTAAAATTCAAAATTGTGGGTCTAAATTAACTAATTAGAGTTTAGAGTTAAATTATGAATAAAATTTGGTTTGATTTTACGGATTAAAGATTTAAACTTTAATTTTAAAAGTTATTTTAAACTCTACTATTTTTGGAAGAAAAATAAAATTTATTATTTTTAGAACAATTGAATTAAATGTGAGATTTTTGGAACGCAGACTAAACAAGTGGCATTTTTTGAAAATTTTCCTTCTAATTATTTATTTGTTTTGTTAATAAAGTACTTCCTTTCTGTCCATAATCTCTTGTTGATTGCTGACTAGCCTTTGATAACACAAAGAGTAAACCATATTTCTCACATAATTTTCGAATTCAAACACAAGAATTCAACCTCTCTTTACAAGAAACTGTGGCAACCAATTTAGCTATCATAGACTACATTTCCTACAGAATTGAGATAATGTAAGTTAAGACATCATTGGTCTTGATTAGGTAGTGGTTCAGACAAACTAGGGTGTTCCAAGTAAAGCTGCAAGCAGAGTGGCTCACTGTTCAAAGACTTAACTGGTGTTATAACTGGCGGCTTCTGCCACAGCATTGTGTCTGATGGAATCCATAATCCCTCTTCTTCGCTTGAACCCACTTCTGGAAGTGACCTCAGATAAGCCGTTACCTCCCATCTACAATCTATTTTTGTGTGGAAATTGATAAACAAAAAGCTTTGAAACA
This sequence comes from Iberis pinnata, assembly GCA_900406425.1. NCBI lineage: Eukaryota > Viridiplantae > Streptophyta > Magnoliopsida > Brassicales > Brassicaceae > Iberis > Iberis pinnata. Next base: position 38,210 of record OVBE01000483.1, read on the forward strand.
TAGAAACATTGCTACAAGAAAAGAGAATGTGGCATATAATAAATGATGTATTTACTTTGAGGAAGAGGCTTGACAAGGGATTCTGAAACTGAAAGCTTGATTAAGAAAGATCTAAGCGCAAATTCCAATTGACCTTCTTCTACTGAAGCAGCACAAGACAGGTTAAGCGTGAGCTTGAAGATGAACCTCTCCACTGGAACATTATTCTCATTGAAAAATATCACTGCTACTCTTTCAACAATACCCTGTAATAGTATGAGGGCAAAAAAAAAGAAAAAGTATGCTAAATTGCAAAAATTGGTAAGAGAATAAGAAATTAAGAGAAAGTTCAAATCTTTGAAATGGGTTTTAATAGAATTGTGGGATTAGTACATCAAGATTGCAGATTTCACACACATTGTATACTTAAAGGTTAAAACAAGGGTTTGATGATAAAAGAAGTAACCTTTTGGATAAAAGGAAGTAGTCCAGTAGAAGCAGAGTGAATATAGTCGCGTAGCTCAGGATGTCTTGCTCTTTGCACCACCACATTCATATATCTCCGCCTTTCAAACGCCGCTTTACAAAACCCACAAGTTGATGATATAATAAAAAAAACCAACTAAACACAATCCAAAAATACTCTACCTACCAGATGGGTAATAGCCTTTGAGATAAACAATCAATGTGATGGCCACTTCCAAAAATTCCACTAGAGTACGAGCAACTTCTCCTGAAAGGCCAAAGATCATGCCTTTTGCACTTCTGAAAAGCCAAAACTATATCATCATAACTTAAATTTAGAAAATTACCGTACTGATTATCATCTTTCAGATTCATTATTATCGTCTCAAAATCGCAAAACAGAATTCCTCAAGAAAGACTCCCTCAATTCGCCGTGAAGCTATTTTCTTCTTCTTTCGTTCAAAACAAATGCGTGACTCTTTAATGGCCCAATTAATTTATAACTAATGGGCCTTAGTTCCTCTCTGGCCCAATTATGAAAGAAACGGAATCTGGAGTAGTAGCAGATTCACGAGAGAGATGAATTCAAGGTTCCTTTGATCTTAGTTCAACTTTCTGTTGAATCAGTTCTTGAGAGCAAGTCGATGGTGAAGAGAGGAAGAGCTTGTGTTGTGGTACTTGGAGATCTTGGTCGTAGTCCTCGGATGCAATATCATGCTCTTTCTCTTGCTCGTCAGGTTCATTCTCATTTCCTTTTGATGATCAAGTTTCACTAATCTCAATTGAATTCGTCACTTCTACAATCGGCTTAATTTTTGTTTAGAAATCCTTGGCTTGTTTAACAATTACAAAAATGGTCAAAACACTGATTGTTACTTTAAACTTCAGGCATCATTTCAAGTGGACATTGTTGCCTATGGAGGTAAGGATTCATAATTCTAGTATTTCTCAATGTTCTTGTGAATCATAACTGCATTGTTTAAGTGTTTCTGAAAATTCATGATTTAGGTTCTATACCTCATGAAGCTGTTTTAAAACACCCATCAATCCACATCCATACCATGGTATATTTCACAATCAAATCTTCACCATAAGCTACTAAGAAAATTTCGACATATATGATCATCAATTTGTTCTTGTTTTGGCTAAAACAGGCACAGCCTCGATTTATTCAATTCTTCCCTAAGTTACTTTATCCTGTAACTCTCTTGCTCAAGGCATTTATTCAGTTTACCATGCTGCTCTGGTTTCTGTTAGTGAAAGTACCACCACCTGACTTTTTCTTGGTCCAGGTAAAATCTGTTTTGTTGGGTTCATTTTGAAATTTTTAGTTTTTGTGCGAAATTTACTCAAAGTTGTTTCTACAGAATCCTCCTTCTGTTCCAACCTTAGTTGCTGTTAAGTGGGCGAGTTCATGGAGGCGTGCAGCATTTATTGTAGATTGGCATAATTTTGGATATACATTGTTGGCATTGTCTTTAGGAAGAAACAATGTCTTGGTATCCTTATACCGCTGGTTTGTATACAACCATTTATAATGGCTTAAACTATCTATGGAATCTTTAAGGGTGAAAAGTAATACTCTTTGCATGCTTTAGGTTCGAGACGCACTATGGAAAGATGGCAACAGGTTCTCTATGTGTGACAAAAGCAATGCAACATGAGCTGGATCAGAATTGGGGAGTGAGGTAAGATGGAAATGCTCATAGATCATAACTTGTAACTTTATTCAGAGGTAACAAACGTTAAGTGATTCTAATTTTGCATGCAATCATGTTTTAATCTGGAAACAGTGCCCAAGTTTTGTACGATCAGCCTCCTGAGTTCTTCCGTCCTGCTTTGCTTGAAGAAAGGCACGAGGTTAGATGGTCTTATCTTCCTTTTAGATTAGTTTACCTATCACTTTCACTGTGGGGTAAAATGCGGTTTTGGCTGTAATGGAGATTTTGCTTTTTCTTTAGTTGTTTTACCGAGTGAAGGAAGATCTTTGCCGTCCAATTGGTGTCTATGATTTTATCAGTGAAGGTATCTCCTTTAAGTTTATTCAAACAACAATCACATGTTCTGATTCCTTTTGAGCTTTCTCTGTTTATTCTGATGTTTATATCTTTTAATTCAAATGTAGAATTGGAGAAGCAAAATATGTATGAAACCCTTTTTACCGCCAAAATTAATACTGACATTTCGCTTAAGCCGAATAGACCAGCTCTCGTTGTCAGCAGTACAAGCTGGTGAGGACACATCATCGTTCTTTATTCACTTTCACACTTGTGGCACCATTCATCCGTGACACTTAAATACTAGAACATGAACTTTCAGGACCCCTGATGAAAATTTTGGTATTCTATTGGAAGCTGCAGTGATGTATGATAGGCGTGTTGCTGCAAGATCAAAAGGAAGTACAACAGCAGAAATTTCAGAAGAGCAACACCTTTATCCGAATTTGTTGTTTATCATTACAGGTACAGATGGTTTCATTCTTGTTTAGAACATAATTATTTTACTGTTTCTGTTCTTGATTAAACTCTATCTATACTGTACATGAAGGTAAAGGACCTGAAAAGGAGAAGTACGAAGAGAAAATCAAACGATTAAACCTTAAACATGTAGCATTCCGTACAATGTGGCTCGCAGCTGAAGATTACCCATTGCTTTTAGGTTCTGCAGATCTCGGTGTTTGCTTACACACTTCCTCATCGGGTTTAGACCTTCCGATGAAGGTAAGTTCATTATAATATATGTGCTAACAAGATTAAGACTTTAAGACTTGATATTACATTCTGTCAACTTTTCACTTACGTCTGATTTTTAGGTTGTTGATATGTTTGGATGTGGCCTCCCAGTTTGCTCAGTTTCCTATTCATGGTAAGTAGTCACTGACTTTCTGTAGTTTCAGTCTTTTACTAACAAAAACTATCTTTATAAACCTTAAACTTTCCTGAAGCATTCAAGAACTCGTTAAAGATGGGAAGAACGGACTCTTGTTTTCATCTTCATCGGAATTAGCAGATCAATTATTGGTAATTAACTTCTTGTCTTTCTTCTAAAGACACATTTTTACTAATGAACAGCTGTAATGTTCTTGTGCTCTGTTTTTTCTGAGCAGATTCTCTTCAAGGGGTTTCCTGGGAATTGTGATGCACTTATGTTGCTTAAAGCGGGGGCAATGGAGACTGGTTCTTCAGGTCGATGGGCTACAGAGTGGGAAGCTTGTGCAAAACCTTTGATTTCTCAGGCAAAATCCTTGAGCTTTCTCTATCTTTCACACATACTTTTGCTGGACTCTTTATAATAAGATGTCTGCCATGCAGGTCGTGTCTCAGATAGCGAATTAATGAAAGAGAAACCCAAAATTGATGGGGTTGAGAGTTTTTCACAGGATTGTAGATTAGAGTTTTATTTACAAAACCATATAGATCACAAGTTTTGTCTCATACTGACATAAGTCTGATTCCAAAAAGATTTCGGCATGAGTTTGTTGTATATATGAGCAAATGGTATCAAAATCTCTAATGGCCAAAAGATGGGAAGTACACAATCCATAGTTCATGTTCAAACAATGAAAAACTGAGAAACAACCTCTGATCCTGTAGCTTTAAACAAAAGAGGGATTTCTTCTGTTCGAATCCATTTCCACCTTTTTTTCCCGTTGCTTGTGATTTTGTAAGCAAGAGAAATCGTGCAAATAAAATAAATTCCATGTGAAATTCGGCAAATAGACTTACTTTGCCTTTGTCTTAGATGTCTTGAGAAGGCTGGAAGTTCTGAACTCAGCATCATCTCTAATGAAGCTCCACCAGAGAATGGTTAAGGGGATTGTAGCAGCGTGCCAGATCGAATGAGCATCAAAGTAGCCCTCATATGGAGGAAAATCATATATCTCTAGAAGCATGGCTAATCCTCCGGCAATCACAACAACCCATAGTTTCCAATTAGAAGGATGCCTCGAGACAACAGCCCATCTTGCCCATAGCAAAAGCTGAGTGACACCCATGACCACACACACAATCATGTTCCAACCTGTGAACAACATTCAAAAGCGGTGGATACATAGAGACTACATACTGACTTGGTCTGAGATACGTGAAAGAGTTTGCGGTGTACCATAGTCTAGTTTGTAGAAGTTAATGTATAGTATGTGGGTGGTAACGAAAGCTAGTATTGGAGCGGATACCATGACTCTTGCAGCCTCGACCCGGACATCAAATGTTCTTAGAATGGATAAGATGAGTGAGAATCCAATCACTGCTATTGCGGATGAGTAGTCCAACCTCTCTGTGAGGTCAACATCTCTGAGAATTACAGAGCCAGATCAGCAGAAGATAATATGTTATATCAAGTAAACTTTTAATTGATTAAGTAAAGTGTAGATAATTACCGACTGTGGAAAACAGCACTCCAGAACCAAGAATTTATGGACAGGAAACCGTAGATATGCCACAAACCAACATATTCATAGTATGCCGTATTGTCTTGTTTCAGAGGCAACTTATAATACAGTGTGATGAAGAAGGAAAGCCACCCTTGGAAATGCATAGCTAGGTTGAGCACAGAGAAAGCTACAGAAGCAGGCTCCTAACAATGGGAAAGGTAACACGAATTACATACTTTATTGAATTTTGGAAGAAATATGAACGAATTGATAAGAAAAGTAGCTGTTAAGGTGAAAAAATCTTACCTGAATCCCAAGGACACGCTTGAAAGGCCATTTACCATGATACTTGACTGGGGCTTGACCAAGGATTTCCCGTTCTCTCTCTCTATTAACCATACAGTGATAACGGCAATCACCTTGACAACCCCACTTTTGCCATTGTAAATACAGAGGTTCTTGTGTATACCATGGACCACCATTGGATGAAGAATTGCAATGAGGAAAACAATCTAGTCCAACACAACCAGTTCTCTCACATTCCGCAACACATGTCCTGAGACGAAATTACCAGATAATTCGTAATGTCCATGAGCCAAATGCTGCTAACATCCTAACAATGACTAATAAAAAACCAAGTTCATACTAGAAACTCAAAGTACAAAACAAAGCTACCTTGAACATATAATCCTAACATTACAAAGTAAATAAGATAAAACTCTATATGAATACTAAAGAAAGTGAAAACGATAATACCTGTAATTTGGATCAGCATCGCCAGCACTAGCATCTGAAATACTGAAAAGGCACGAAAACACTAGCAAAAGCGATGTCCAGTTCCAGTAGTGGACTGCCATCTGAGAAGTTCAACAACTGAAATCTGCAGTGAAAGAACACCAGAAGGAGCTAGCTTATGGATCAGACTATCAATACCCTAAGGATTCTAACACTGGACAATGTACAAAAAGGAAGTGAACATTCCGGTGACTGAAACACTCACATATATCATATATAGTTCCAACTCGAAAGACTTATGGAATCTATTCGTCAACGTTGAACAAACCCAACAAAATTCCAGATGCCTCTTAATCTAATCTTACGCTTTAAGAATCTATCAGATTATCTAAAAAATCAGAAAGTAAATCATATACAGAGCATAAACCTCCAGAGATCTAGCATTTGACGCAAGGTAAGCACAGAGATGAGAACCGATCAGATATAATCCATTGATAGAGAGAAGAAGAGAAAATAGGAAGTAGATCAGATAGAATACCTCAGAGTCTGAGTCCGAGTCTTGGCGAAAAAAATGAGCCTATAAGCTTTGAGAATTGAGAACCACAATAATTGCTGTAAAGAATGGAGAAGACGGAGAAGAAGCCAAGTGCACGTTTTTTTTTAACAAAACGACGCGTTTCGTATTATTATTCTTTTTCTTTCTTTCTTGATCTGTTTCATCAGTTCCCAATTTCTCAATCAATAAACCCTAAAGCGCTCATCATCGGTGATTTGGTTCGATTTGGGATACATCGATCGTGGTCTTTGGGCATTGATAGAAGCTGATTTCAGGAGGAAAAATGTCGTATGTAGGAACAACGAAAGGGATTCTGGAGATGGCGAAGTTGGGAGTGTACGTCGCAGTTCCAATCGTCCTAATGTATACATTGGGCAACAACAGTACCAATATCAAGGAATTGATGGGCAATAATAGGTCATATGTTGAGTATCCTGAAGAGACAGCTCGATCTCCTTCACCTGAGGAGCTAAGAGAGATGGCACGAGAGTTATCCCGTAAGAGGAATAACCCATGAATTACTGGGCGTAGCAACAGAAGAATAAACTTTAAAAAAAAAAAAAAGAGTTGAAAAACAGAGCAGGTATTAATGTGATGAAACATCAACCATGAAACAAATATTTTTCATTGAAAACAATTCTGATTTTGACATATGTGTATAATTTTGACGATGCAATCCAACATGTATAACATAATTTTTAAAAGTATACCTGTCAATGATTATAATCATTTTTTTTTAAAGTATTTCATTATTAATGGATATAAGTTACAACAACCGACCAAGAACAACTAACTATTACTTACTTGAGGGTGAGTGTGAGTGTATACTAATATATCACTTGCGGATATCTTTCATTTTCATTTGATATTTTTGATAGTTATATATAGTTTTCTGATCTTATTCTTTTTGTTATACGTGCACGTATATGAAAGAATCAAGATAAAATTTAGAACTTTGTTGTTCTCAAATTGCAAGGATTGGCCTTGATGGAAAGCTGGAGAAATAAGGGATTTATGCGCATAATTTATATAAATTTTAGGGACATCAAAAATCAATTTTCATATGTAGTATAGTTGATTAAGCGTGTGTCTATGAAAATTCCTTGTGACGGATTCAATTTCCACTTACTAAATGTATATGATTAAAAAACATTTTTTTGTCCTCATCTTTAAGCATCAAATACCTTAGAATCGGCACTGAACAGACTAAACATATGTTGTTGTTATGATTACAACTTGTAAAAGATACTTGTTGTTAAATGCAAGTTATAAATGACATATTATAAATATAATAGTATATGTTGGAACTAGGGAATGTTTCCCTTGATTTGGGTTCGTATTTGAAAGAGTGTTAACAAAGAGGGTAAGGTCGTCGATAGATCCGACGAGCTCACTATGAATAGGAAGTTTACAGATATAGGTTCTCTTTAATCTCTCTCTCTAACTTCTCTCTAGAACTTGCCGATTTTTCCAATGTGGATCCTCACATTCTTTTTATAGTGCTTATTCGTCATCATTATGCTATGCGGGACAGGTATGATCATATATTTTAGACCGGCGAATTGGTTTGTAGGTCACTGTTTCTCGGCATCGTAAAAAATAGGTTCACTATTTCTTCGGCGCCGTTGTCGCCTTGACTCTTCTGGCGTGGGCCTTTCGAAATGGATCAGTAGTCTATTGAATTTGGGTGCAGCTCATATCCTACCGTATACAATTGGAATTTAAATATTATATTTGTATGTAATTGGTTGTGACTTTTATAGAACAAAGTGTGTATACTTGACTAACTGGAAATTAACATTAACTTATACTGCATCTGAAAAATCTTATAAAAACTATGCCGTGTGACTATTTCTTGATTTACCAAGTGACAATCTCATACGCTTCCTTGACACTTTGAGAAGCAATGTTGCTTCAACTTGCAAGAAACAATTGAGCAAATTATATCTAGTAGGATACAAAAACAAAGAAAAAAGAAAAAACTACAAGTCGTGTAGTATCCAATTTAATTTACGAACAAAACAAAAATCCAATTTAACGTATATATACATAAACAAATAAAAATAAAACATATGAGAATTTAGTGGTGGCCGGGGCATGAAATCTTAAGAAATAGACATGGGATTTTTTGTCTAAATAAAGCAAAATTAATGAGTATTAATTACCTTTGGATTGGGCCCACAAGAAGATTTGATGTCTCACTTTATCTATATAAACACACTCCACACAAATCTCTAAAGTCTTCTTCTCTTCTTCATCGTTTGCTTTTTTAAGTCTATTCATTTTTCCAAATGAGACAAAAAGGTCAAAGAGACGGAGGAGCAGTGTCTCCTTGTGCCGCATGTAAGCTTCTCCGCCGTAAATGTGTGAAAGATTGCGTCTTTGCTCCATATTTTCCGGCTAAGGAACCTTACAAATTTGCCATTGTCCACAAAATTTTTGGTGCTAGTAATGTCAATAAGATGTTGCAGGTGAAATTTCACTTCACTCTTTTGTTTATTTTATCCCTTTTTGGTTATTATTTTTGTTTTATATATGAACGAAATTATAGATGAATATAAACAAGAAAAGTAAATTTATAAACTTTTTTATTACATTTCACCAAGAATTATCACATAACCTTTTTTCATGATGCAATTGTATTCAGGATTGATCCGATATTTTAAAGGCTGCAATTTCTAATAAAAAAAATTGGGTCAGTTTTTAAACTAAAATTTTGAAAATGAACCAGTTTTCAAACTAAAATTTTAAAAATAAAAATAGATCACAAACTCCTGTTTACTTTGTTTGGCTTAAGACCGATTTTGATTATTTCATGTGAGTTTAAGTCGCGGTTTAGATATTACACCGTATAAACTATATAATAAAGAATTTACATTTTAGATTAGGCTTTAAGCTCTTTTTTTAAAAAAAAAATATCGTTTTTTTACGGAAGTAGGGTATTTGTGTTCAATTAATGTGATATTTGTTTTTTATTTGTATGTTTGATAAAATATCAAAACCGCGTGTAAGAATAGTGTAGGGAAGTCACTTTCTAGTTTATATCAAAAGTCTAAATTGCATGTCACGTTAAAAGGTAGAATCATGACAATATTTCTTTTTATTTGTTATCTTATGTCTAATCTATGACTCGGTAAATAGTTTATTAATGTCTAAAGACTAAAGCGACTTCGTACTATTATTTTCTAGTGTGAATATAATAATATCGATCATTACAGAATCTTTAAAAATGAAGAAACGCATTATTAGGTGAAAGACCTGTTTTTGGTTTAGTACCACTCCTTACTTATACTATCACCAAGGGTTAAAGCACAAGTTAAATGCCGGTGATTTTAGAATAGCCACTAATGACTAAACTATCTACCTAATATATTTTACTAGAATTAGAATCAAGTCCTAAATTAACACAATTTTCACTATAAAGAAAACTAGTCGAAATGCAAACTTATTTTCGATTTTGATTCCATTTAGCATATAACACTATCGTAATCTACATTTATAAGTGAAAGAAATAACAAAAGCACTAGTACCACCGTTAAATTTAATAAATAGAGTCTCCTCTAAGTCCTACAATATTACCAAAAGTAACTATTATTAGAAGATTATCAAAATAATGCAAAAATAGGTATGTTCGAAAAATATTATCCACTTTCAATTATTTTAAAAATATTAGAAATAAAATTTTGTTCTAAAAATACCACATATTTTTAAGGGAGAATTAGTAACATAGGCTAAAAATAATACAATAATTAAAATAATAGACTAAATTTTTTTTAATTAAATAATAGTCTATTTCATAGTAAAATGTTTGAAAAACAACTTTAAAACATATTATTATATTTTGTTGACTTGTATTTTATTATCATATCTCAATAATTTTTTTTTTTTTTGAAAATGTGAAAATTTTGAAGAAAAAAACGTTCAACAACTTTGTGAAATAGTTCTAAAGAGAAATTTAGAAAACTTTACCTAACAACTATTTTTACGGAATCAATATAACAACTTTGCAAAAAAAGTCTACATAATAACTGTAATTTTTCTAAATAAGTATATGAAACAACTTTTACCAAATATATACAATAACTACACACAACAACTAATTTCAAAATTAACTTTTCGAAGAAATTGTACTTAATAAAAATGCATCCAAATCAATATAAAAACCACTACGAAACAACTTTTCTTAACAAATTTGCGACAAAAACTTTACTAAATAACTATCCGTCAAAATCGGTAAACTAACTATACATATTAACTCTACTGAACAATTCTAGAACAAACAAAATAATTTAACTATGCACAATAACTTTACTAATTAAGTATGCACACAGGTACTTATTTATAATCATACTTTGTTCAAAGATTTAAAGAGTTTCTATGTCAAATTATTGGCTCTAAAAGGTGTTTAATGATAGTAAACTTGTATTGAATTATTGTTAGACATATACTTATACAGAAAACATTTAATTAAATTAATATTTAAAATAAAAATATAATTATGTCAATGTTAACCTATATTTTTAATTTAAAAAAATATGGTCTATAATTTTAATTTAGATTTTTTTTAATTATTCCTATTATTAATACCTTAAATTTAAACTTTAAGCCCCTAATTTCTACATTTTTCTTCAAAACTAAATTCTACCTTCCCCTTTAAAACTAAATTATAAACTCCATTGAATGAGCCAAAATCCAAACATTCAAATTCTACCAATAGTACTTTTGAAAGATAACAATTTGATAATATTGGATAATTTTGCTAAACTACACTTAATTGTGAATGTAATTTGAAATATACACCATATGTTTCTCAAATTTGAAAACTACACATATTTTTCTAAATTTTGAAAACTACCTTTTCTATTGTCTAAATAATGGTTTTCTCCTTTGTTTTTTTGGTTACTTAAAAGTATTTTATTTGATTTTGTTATATTTATAAATCATATACAAAATTTAATTTCATTAACATGAAAAATATAAATCGACAAACATTAATATTAAGTCGATAGCAAAAACATATTGACTATGGAAAAAAGTCAAACAAAAATAAATAAATTGAGTGTACAAATATATGGACTACAACAAAAACCAACAAAAAATATAAGTTGACTGTATGACATAAATTTAATATATTAAAGGTCAAATTAACTTTATAGATCGATAGTTAAACAAGTCAATCTAATAACAAAGCGACAAAATTGACCTAATTATACTTAAGAAAACATATCAACAAGATCCAAAAAATAAGTCGACGAGGATGAAAAAAAAATCAGCAGTTTTAATATGTATAGTGTACAAAAACACTTTTGTACCACTAAATATGTCAACTG